>SZWC01004061.1:120183-132381 GCA_023375785.1 Penium margaritaceum
GTCACACTTGGGCACTAGAGCTTCACACTTTGGCATTAGAGCGTCACACTTTGGCAATAGAGTGTCGCACTTTGGAACTAGAGCGTCATATTTTGGCACTAGAGCGTCACACTTTGGTACTAAAGCGTCACACTTTGGTACTAGAGCATCACCATTTGGCACTAGAGATTCACACTTTGGCACTAGAGTGTCACACTTTGGCACTAGAGTGTCACACTTTGGCACTAGATTGTCTTGGCATTGCTCCAGTTGTCTTGGCCTTGCTCCAGTTGTTTTTGGCTTGCTCCATGTGTCATGGGCTTGCTCCAGTTGTCTTGGCCTTGCTCCAGTTTTCTTGGGCTTGCTCCAGTTGTCTTGGGCTTGCTCCAGTTCTCTTGGGCTTGCTCCAGTTGTCTTGACCTTGCTCCACTAGTCTTGGACTGCTCCAGTTGTCTTCGACTTGGTACACTTATCCTGGGCTTGCTATAGTTGTAGTGGGCTTGCTCCAGTTGTCTTTGACCTGATACAGTTGTCTTCGGCTTGCTCCAGTTGTCTTGGGCTTGCTCCAGTTGTCTTGGCCTTGCTACAGTTATCTTGGACTTGCTCCAGTTGTCTTGGGCTTTCTCTAGCTATCTTGGGCTTGCTCCAGCTGTATTGGGCTTGCTCCAGCTGTCTTGGGCTTGCTCCAGTTGTCTTGTGCTTGCTCTAGTTGTCTTGGCCTTGCTTCATTTGTCCTCGACTTGCTACGCTTGTCTTGGACTTGCTTCTTTTGTCTTGGGCTTGCTCTAGTTGTACTGGTCTTGCTCGAGTTGTCTTGGCCTTGTTCTAGTTGTCTTGGGCTTGCTTGCTCCGGTAGTCTTCATATTGCTCCAGTTGTCTTGGGCTTGCTCCAGTTTTCTTGTGTTTGCTCCAGTTGTCTTGGCCTTGTTCTAGTTGTCTTGGGCTTGCTTGCTCCGGTAGTCTTCATATTGCTCCAGTTGTCTTGGGCTTGCTCCAGTTTTCTTGTGTTTGCTCCAGTTGTCTTGGCCTTGCTCACGTTATATCAGGCTTTCTCCAGTTGTTTTGGGCTTGCTCCAGTTGTCTTGGCCTTGCTCCAGCTGTCCTTGGCTTGCTCAAGTTGTCTTTGGCTTGCTCCAGTTGTCTTAGCCTTGCTCCAGTTGTTTTGGGCTTGCTCCAGTTGTCTTGGCCTTGCTCCAGCTGTCCTTGGCTTGCTCAAGTTGTCTTTGGCTTGCTCCAGTTGTCTTAGCCTTGCTCCAGTTGTCTTAGACGGACTCCAGTTGTCTTGGGCTTCCTCCAGTTGTATTGGGCTTGCTCAAGCTGTCTTGGCCTTGCTCTAGTTGTCTTGGCCTTGCTCCAGTTGTTTTGGGCTTGCTCCAGGTGTCTTGGGTTCCTCCAGCTCTCTTGGCCTTGCTCCAGTTGTCTTGGCCTTGATCCAGTTCTCATGGCCCTACTCCAATTGTCTTGGCCTTCTTCCAGGTGTCTTGGGCCTGCTCCAGTTGTCTTGGGCTTGCTCCAGTTGTCTTGGCCTTGATCCAGTTCTCATGGCCCTACTCCAATTGTCTTGGCCTTCTTCCAGGTGTCTTGGGCCTGCTCCAGTTGTCTTGGGCTTGCTCCTGTTTTCTTGGCCTTGCGCCAGTTTTCTTGGCCTTGCTCCAGTTGTCTTGGGCTTGCTCCATCTGTTTTGATCTTGCTCCAGATGTCTTGGCCTTTCTCCCGTTGTCTTGTGCTTGCTCCAGCTGTCTTGGCCTTGCTTTAGTTGTCTTTTGTTTGGTCCACTTGTCTTGGGCTTGCTCCAGTTGTCATGGGCTCGCTCCAGTTGTCTTGGGCTTGCCCAAGACAATTGGAGCAAGGACAAGACAACAGGATCAAGCCCAAGACAACTGGAGCAAGACAAAGACAACTGGAGCAAGTCCAAGAAAACTGGAGCAAGCCTAAGACAATTGGGGCAAGGCCAAGACAACCGGAGCAAGGCCGAGACAACTGGAGCAAGCCCAATACAAATGGAGCAAGTCTAAGACAACCGGAGCAAGGCAAAGACAACTGGGGCAAGGCAAAGACAACTGGAGCAAGGCCAAGATAACTTGAGCAATGCCTTTACAGCTTGAGCAAGCCCAAGTCAACTAAAGCAAGGCCAAAACAGTTGAGGCAAGCCCAAGACAACTGGAGCAAGCAAAGGATAATTGGGGCAAGGCCAAGACAACTGGAGCAAGCCCAAGACAGCTGGAGCAAGCCCAAGACATCTGGAGCAAGCCGAGGAAAACTGGAGCAAGGCCAAGACAACTTGAGCAAGCCTAATACACCTGGAGGAAGCCGAAAACAACTGGAGCAAGGCTGAGACAACTTGAGCATGGCAAGGATAACTGGAGCAAGTCCAAGACAACTGGAGCAAGCCCAAGACAACTGGAACAAGCCCAAAACAAATGGAGCAAGGCCAAGACAACCAGAACAAGCCCAAGACAACGGGAGCAAGCCCAAGACAACTGGAGCAAGGCCAAGACAACCAGAACAAGCCCAAGACAACGGGAGCAAGCCCAAGACAACTGGAGCAAGGCCAAGACAACTAGAGCAAGGCCAAGACAACTGGAGCAAGCCCAAGTCAACGGGAGCAAGCCCAAGACAACTGAAACCAGTCCAAGACAGCTAGATCAAGGGTAAGACAACTGGGGCAAGCCAAAGTCAACTAGAGCAAGCAACAAATACCTGAAGCAAGGCAAAGAAAACTGGAGCAAGCCGAAGACAACTGGAGCAAGCCTTCTATGATTGGAGCAAGGCCAAGGTAATTGGAGCAAGCACAAGACAACTGGAGCAACCCCAAGACAACTGGAGCAAGCTCGAGATATCTGGAGCAAGCCCAAGACAAGTGGACCACGCCCAAGACAACTGGAGCAAGCCCAAGACAACTGGAGCAACCCCAAGACAACTGGAGCAAGCTCGAGATATCTGGAGCAAGCCCAAGACAAGTGGACCACGCCCAAGACAACTGGAGCAAGGCCAAGACAACTGAAGCAAGCCCGAGACATCTGGAACAAGTCCAAGACGACTGGAGCAAGGCCAATACAAGTCCAAGATTGTCATACTTTCGCACTAGAGCATCACACTTTGGCACTAGAGCGTCACACTTTGGCACTAGAGCATCACACTTTGGCACTAGAGCTTCTCACTTTAGCACTAGAGCGTCACACTTTGACAATAGTGCTTTATAATTTGGCAGTAGAGCGTCACACCTTTGCACTAGAGCTTCACACTTTGGCATTATAGCGTCACCTTTTGGCACTAGCGAGTCACTATTTGGAACTAGAACGTCACACATTGGCACTATAGCATCACACTTTGGCACTAGAGCGTCATTCTTTGGCACTAGAGCTTCACACTTTGGCACTAGAGCTTCCCACTTTGGCACTAGAGTGTCACACTTTGAAAGATAACTGGAGCAAGTCCAAAACAGCTTGAGCAAGGCCAATACAACTGGAGTGAGCCAAAGACAACTAGTGCCAAGCAAAGATAACTGGAGCAAGACCAAGACCAGTGGAATAAGCCAAAGACCACTGGAGGAAGCCTGATACAACAGGAGCAAGGATAAGACAACAGGAGCAAGCCCAAAACAACTGGGGCAAAGTTTGAAGCTCTAGTGCCAAGATGTGACGCTCTAGTTCCAAAGTGTGACGCTGTAGTGCCAAAGTCTGACGCTATAGTGCCAAAGTTTGAAGCTCTAGTGCCAAAGTGTGACGTTCTAGTACCAAATTATTACTCTCTAGTGCCAAAGAATGACACTCTTGTGCCAATGTGTGAATCTCTAGTGCCAAGTGTGACGCTCTAGTGCCAAAGTGTGACGGTCTAGTACCAAAGTGTGATGCTTTAGTGCCAAAGTGTGACGCTCTAGTTCAAAAGTGCGACACTCTATTGCAAGAGTGTGACGCTCCAGTGCCAAAGTGTGACGCTCTAGTGCCAAAGTTCGAAACTCTAGTGCCAATGTCCGAGGCTCTAGTGCCAAAGTGTGACGCTCAAGTGCGAAAGTGTGACGCTTTAGTACCAAAGTGTGAAGGTCTAGTGCCACAGTGTGACGCTCTAGTGCCAAAATGTGAAGCGCCAGTGCCAAAGTGTGACGCTCTAGTGCCAAAGTGTGATGCTCTAGTGCCAAAGTGTGATGCTCTAGTGCCAAAGTGTGATGCTCTAGTCCCAAAGTGTGACGCTCTTGTGCCGAAGGGTGACGCTCTAGTGCCCAAGTGTGACGCTCTAGTGCCAAAGTGTGATGCTCTAGTGCCAAAGTGTGACGCTCTAGTGCCAAAGTGTGATGCTCTAGTGCCAAAGTGTGACGCTTTAGTGCCAGAGTGTGAAGCTCTAGTGCCAAAGTGTGAAGCTCGTGTGTCAAAGTGTGACACTCTAGTGCCAAAGTGTGACGCTCTAGTGCCAAAGTTCGAAACTCTAGTGCCAACGTGTGATGCTCTAGTGCCAATGTGTGCCTCTGTAGTGCCAAAGTGTGATGCTCTAGTTCCAAATTGTGACGCTCTAGTGCCAAAGTGTGAAGCTCTAGTGACAAAGTGTAACGATCTGGTGCCAAAGTGTGAAGCTCTAGTACCAAAGTATGACGCTCTAGTGCCAAAGTGTGAAGCTCTAGTGCCAAAGTGTGACGCTCAAGTGCCAAAATGTGACACTCTAGTGCCAAAGTGTGACGCTCTAGTGCCAACGTGTGACGCTCTAGTTCCAAACTGGGACGCTCTAGTACCAAAGTGTGACGCTCTAGTGCCAAAGTGTGACGCTCAAGTGCCAAAATGTGACACTCTAGTGCCAAAGTGTGACGCTCTAGTGCCAACGTGTGACGCTCTAGTTCCAAACTGGGACGCTCTAGTACCAAAGTGTGACGCTCTAGTACCAAGGCATGAAGCTCTAGTGCCAAAGTGTGACGCTCTAGTGCCAAAGTGTGAAGGTCTAGAGCGAAATTGTGATGCTCTAGTGCCAAACGTGTGACGCTCTATTGCCAAAGTGTGACGCTCTAGTGCCAAAGTGTGACGCTCTAGTGCCAAAGTGTGAAGGTCTAGAGCGAAATTGTGATGCTCTAGTGCCAAACGTGTGACGCTCTATTGCCAAAGTGTGACGCTCTAGTGCCAAATTGTGACGCTCTAATGCCAAGGTTTGGAGTTCTAGTGCCAAAGTGTGATGCTCTAGTGCCAAAGTGTGATGCTGTAGTGCCAAAGTGTGACGCTCTAGTGCCAAAGTGTAGAGCCTTAGTACCAAAGTGTGACGCTATAGTGCCAAAGTGTGACGCTGTAGTGCCAAAGTCTGATGCTCTATTGCCAGAGTTTGAAGCTCTAGTGCCAAAGTGTGACGCTCTAGTGCCAAAGTGTGACACTCTAGTCCTAAAGTGTGACGCTCTAGTGCCAAACTGTGTTTCTCTAGTGCCAAGGTGTGATTCTCTACTGCAAAAGTGTGACGCTCTAGTACCAGCGTGTGACGCTCTAGTGCCAAAGTGTGACGCTCTAGTTCCAAAGTGCGACACTCTATTGCCAAAGTGAGATGCTCTAGTGCCAAAATGTGACGCTCTAGTGCCAAGTTAGAACCTCTAGTGCCAAAGTGTGACACTCTAGTGCCAAAGTGTGACACTATAGTGCCAAAGTGTGACACTCTTGTTCCAAGGAGTGACGCTCTAGTGCCAAAGTGTGAAGCTCTAGTGCAAAAGTGTGACGCTCTAGTGCCAAAGTGTGACGCTCTTGTGTCAAAGTGTGACTCTCTAATGCCAAAGTGTGGAACTTTAGTGCCAAAGTGTGGAACTTTAGTGCCAAAGTGTGACACTCTAGTGCCAAGGTGTGAAGCTCTAGTGCCAAAGTGTGATGCTCTAGTGCCAAAGCGTGATGCTCTAGTTTCACCGTGTGACGCTCGAGTGCCAAAGTGTGAATCTCTAGTGCCAAAGTGTGACGCTCTAGTCCCAACGTTTGGAGCTCTAGTTCCAGAGTGTGACGCTCTAGTGCCAAAGTGTGACGCTGTAGTGCCAAAGTGTGACGCTACAGTGCCAAAGTGTGGAGCTCTATTTTCAAAGTGTGATGTTATAGTGCCAAAGTGTGACGCTCTAGTGCCAAAGTGTGACGCTCTAGTGCCAAAGAGTGATGCTCTAGTGCGAAAGTGTGACGCTCTAGTGCCAAAGTTGGAAACTATAGTGCTCAAGTGTGAAGCTTTAGTACGAAAGTGTGACGCTCTATTGCCAAAGTGTGACTCTCCTGTGCCAAAGTGTGACACTCTAGTGCCAAAGTGTGAAGCTCTAGTGCCCAAGTGAGATGCTCTAGTGCCAAAGTGTGAAGGTCTAGTGCCACAGTGTGACGCTCTAGTGCGAAAGTGTGAAGCGCTAGAGCCAAAGCAGGACGCTCTAGTGCCAAACTGTGACACTCTAGTGCTAAAGTGTGACGCTCTAGTGCCAAAGTGTGACGCTCTAGAGCCAATGTGTGACGCTCGAGTGCCAAAGTGTGACGCTCTAATGCCAAAGTATGACACTTTAGTGCCAAATTGTGATGCTCTAATGCCAATGTTTTGAGCTCTAGTGCCAAAGTGTGACGCTCTAGTGCCAAAGTTTGACGCTGTATTGCCAAAGTCTGACCCTCTAGTGCCAGAGTTTGAAGCTCTAGTGCCAAAGTGTGTGACGCTCTAGTGCCAGAGTGTGACACTCTAGTGCCAAAGTGTGACGCTCTAGTGCCAAAGTTTGACGCTGTATTGCCAAAGTCTGACCCTCTAGTGCCAGAGTTTGAAGCTCTAGTGCCAAAGTGTGTGACGCTCTAGTGCCAGAGTGTGACACTCTAGTGCCAAAGTGTGACGCTCTAGTGCCAAAGTGTGAATCTCTAGTGCCAAAGTGTGATGCTCTAGTGCCAAAGTGTGACGCTCTAGTGCCAAAGTGTGACGCTCTAGTTCCAAAGTGCGACACTCTATTGCCAAAGTGTGACGCTCTAGTGGCACACTGACGCTCTAGTGCCAAAGTTTGAAACTCTAGTGCCAAAGTGTGATGCTCTAGTGCCAAAGTGTGACACTCTAGTGCTAAAGTGTGACGCTCTACTTCCAAGGAGTGACGGTCTAGTGCCAATGTGTGGAGCTCTAGTGCCAAATTGTGACGCTCTAGTGCCAAAGTGTGACGCTCTAGTGTCAAAGTCTGACACTCTATTGCCAAAGTGTGGAACTCTAGTGCCAAAGTGTGACGCTCTAGTGCCAAGGTGTGAAGCTCCAGTGCCAAAGTGTGATGCTCTAATGCCAAACATAGATGGTCTGATGCAAAAGTGTGATGCTCAAGTTCCAAAGTGTGAAGCTCTAGTGCCAAAGTGTGACGCTCTAGTGCCAAAGTGTGATGCTCTAATGCCAAACATAGATGGTCTGATGCAAAAGTGTGATGCTCAAGTTCCAAAGTGTGAAGCTCTAGTGCCAAAGTGTGACGCTCTAGTGCCAACTTTTGGAGCTCTAGTTCCAAAGTGTGACGCTCTAGTGCCAAAGTGTGACGCTGTAGTGCCAAAGTGTGATACTATAGTGCCAAAGTGTGGAGCTCTAGTGCCAAAGTGTGATGCTCTAGTGCCAAAGTGTGACGCTCTACTGCCAAAGTTTGAAACTCTAGTGCCAAAGTGTGACGCTCTAGTGCAAAAGTGTGACACTCTAGTGCCAAAGTGTGACGCTCTACTTCCAAGGAGTGACGCTCTAGTGCCAATGTGTGAAGCTCTAGTGCCAAATTGTGACACTCTAGTGCCAAAGTGTGATGCTCTAGTGTCAAATTGTGCCACTCTAGTGCCAAAAGTGTGGAACTCTAGTGCCGAAGTGTGACGCTCTAGTGCCAAGGTGTGAAGCTCCAGTTCCAAAGTGTGATGCTCTAGTGCCAAAGATAGATGATCTGATGCAAAAGTGTGACGCTCGAGTGCCAAAGTGTGAAGCTCTAGTGCCAAAGTGTGACGCTCTTCTGCCAAATTTTGGAGCTCTAGTTCCAAAGTGTTACGCTCTAGTGCCAAAGATAGATGATCTGATGCAAAAGTGTGACGCTCGAGTGCCAAAGTGTGAAGCTCTAGTGCCAAAGTGTGACGCTCTTCTGCCAAATTTTGGAGCTCTAGTTCCAAAGTGTTACGCTCTAGTGCCAAAGTGTGACGTTGAAGTGCCAAAGTGTGATGCTATAGTGCCAAAGGGTGGAGCTCTAGTGCCAAAGTGTGATGCTCTAGTGCCAAAGTGTGACGCTCTATTGCCAAAGTGTGATGCTCTTGTGCCAAAGTGTGACGCTCTAGTGCCAAAGTGTGATGCTATAGTGCCAAAGGGTGGAGCTCTAGTGCCAAAGTGTGATGCTCTAGTGCCAAAGTGTGACGCTCTATTGCCAAAGTGTGATGCTCTTGTGCCAAAGTGTGACGCTCTACTGCTAAATTTGAAACACTCTAGTGCCAAAGTATGATGCTCTTGTGCCAAAGTGTGAATCTCTAGTGCCAAAGTGTGACGCTCTAGTGCCAAAGTGTGACGCTCTAGTACCAAAGTGTGACGCTCTAGTGCCAAAGTGTGACGCTCTAGTTCCAAAGTGCGACACTCTATTGCAAGAGTGTGACGCTCTAGTGCCAAAGTGTGACGCTCTACTGCCAAAGTTCGAAACTCTATTGCCAAAGTCTGAGGCTTTAGTGCCAAAGTGTGACGCTCAAGTGCAAACGTGTGACGCTCTAGTACCAAAGTGTGAAGGTCTAGTGCCACAGTGTGATACTCTAGTGCCAAAGTGTGAAGCGCAAGTGCCAAAGTGTGACGCTCTAGTGCCACAGTGTGACGCTCTAGTGCCAGAGTGTGACACTCTAGTGCCAAAGTGTGAAGCTCTAGTGCCAAAGTGTGACGCTCTAGTGCCAAAGTGTGACACTCTAGTGCCAAAGTGTGAAGCGCAAGTGCCAAAGTGTGACGCTCTAGTGCCACAGTGTGACGCTCTAGTGCCAGAGTGTGACACTCTAGTGCCAAAGTGTGAAGCTCTAGTGCCAAAGTGTGACGCTCTAGTCCCAAAGTGTGACGTTCTACTGCCAAAGTGTGAAGGTCTAGTGCCAAAGTGTGATGCTCTAGTGCCAAACGTGTGACGCTCTAGTGCCAAAGTGTGAAGCTCTAGTGCCAAAGTGTGACGCTCTAGTCCCAAAGTGTGACGTTCTACTGCCAAAGTGTGAAGGTCTAGTGCCAAAGTGTGATGCTCTAGTGCCAAACGTGTGACGCTCTAGTGCCAAAGTGTGTTGCTCTAGTACCAAAGTGTGGAGCTCTAGTGCCAAAGTGTGACGCTCTAGTGCCAAAGTGTGACGATGTAGTGCCAAAGTCTGATGCTCTTGTGCCAAAGTGTGATGCTCTAGTGCCAAACGTGTGACGCTCTAGTGCCAAAGTGTGATGCTCTAATGACAAAGTGTGACGCTCTAATGCCAACGTTTGGAGCTCTAGTGCCAAAGTGTGACGCTCTAGTGCTAAAGTGTGACGCTGTAGTGCCAAAGTGTGTTGCTCTAGTACCAAAGTGTGGAGCTCTAGTGCCAAAGTGTGACGCTCTAGTGCCAAAGTGTGACGATGTAGTGCCAAAGTCTGATGCTCTTGTGCCAAAGTTTGAAGCTCTAGTGCCAAAGTGTGTTGCTCTAGTACCAAAGTGTGGAGCTCTAGTGCCAAAGTGTGACGCTCTAGTGCCAAAGTGTGACGATGTAGTGCCAAAGTCTGATGCTCTTGTGCCAAAGTTTGAAGCTCTAGTGCCAAAGTGTGACGCTCTAGTGCCAAAGTGTGACAATCTAGTGCCAAAGTGTGACACTCTAGTGCCAAAGTGTGAATCTCTAGTGCCAAATGGTGATGCTCTAGTACCAAAGTGTGACGCTCTAGTACCAAAGTGTGACGCTCTAGTGCCAAAATATGACGCTCTAGTTCCAAAGTGCGACACTCTATTGCCAAAGTGTGACGCTCTAATGCCAAAGTGTGAAGCTCTAGTGCCCAAGTGTGACGCTCTAGTGCCAAAGTGTGAAGGTCTAGTGCCAGAGTGTGACACTCTAGTGCCAAAGTGTGAAGCGCTAGAGCCAAAGTGAGATGCTCTAGTGCCAAAGTGTGACGCTCTAGTGCTAAAGTGTGACGGTCTAGTGCCAAAGTGTGACGCTCTAGTGCCAACGTGTGACGCTCGAGTGCCAAAGTGTGACGCTCTAGTGCCAAAGTGTGAGGCTCTAGTGCCAAAGTGTGATGCTCTAGTGCCAATGTGTGACACTCTAGTGCCAAATTGTGATGCTCTAATGCCAATGTTTGGAGCTCTAGTGCCAAAGTGTGACGCTCTAGTACCAACGTTTGACGTTGTAGTGCCAAAGTCTGACGCTCTAGTGCCAAAGTGTGACACTCTAGTCCTAAAGTGTGACGCTCTAGTGCCAAACTGTGACGCTCTAGTGCCAAAGTGTGACGCTCGAGTGCCAAAGTGTGAAGCTCTAGTGCCAAAGTGTAACACTCTAGTGCCAAAGTGTGAAGCTCTAGTGCCAAAGTGTAACACTCTAGTGCCAAAGTGTGAAGCTCTAGTGCCAAAGTGTAACACTCTAGTGCCAAAGTGTGAAGCTCTAGTGCCAA
Organism: Penium margaritaceum; assembly: GCA_023375785.1. Lineage (NCBI taxonomy): Eukaryota > Viridiplantae > Streptophyta > Zygnematophyceae > Desmidiales > Peniaceae > Penium > Penium margaritaceum. Next base: position 130,693 of record SZWC01004061.1, read on the forward strand.
AGTGTAACACTCTAGTGCCAAAGTGTGAAGCTCTAGTGCCAAAGTGTAACACTCTAGTGCCAAAGTGTGAAGCTCTAGTGCCAAAGTGTAACACTCTAGTGCCAAAGTGTGAAGCTCTAGTGCCAAAGTGTAACACTCTAGTGCCAAAGTGTGAAGCTCTAGTGCCAAAGTGTAACACTCTAGTGCCAAAGTGTGAAGCTCTAGTGCCAAAGTGTAACACTCTAGTGCCAAAGTGTGAAGCTCTAGTGCCAAAGTGTAACACTCTAGTGCCAAAGTGTGAAGCTCTAGTGCCAAAGTGTAACACTCTAGTGCCAAAGTGTGAAGCTCTAGTGCCAAAGTGTAACACTCTAGTGCCAAAGTGTGAAGCTCTAGTGCCAAAGTGTAACACTCTAGTGCCAAAGTGTGAAGCTCTAGTGCCAAAGTGTAACACTCTAGTGCCAAAGTGTGAAGCTCTAGTGCCAAAGTGTAACACTCTAGTGCCAAAGTGTGAAGCTCTAGTGCCAAAGTGTAACACTCTAGTGCCAAAGTGTGAAGCTCTAGTGCCAAAGTGTAACACTCTAGTGCCAAAGTGTGAAGCTCTAGTGCCAAAGTGTAACACTCTAGTGCCAAAGTGTGAAGCTCTAGTGCCAAAGTGTAACACTCTAGTGCCAAAGTGTGAAGCTCTAGTGCCAAAGTGTAACACTCTAGTGCCAAAGTGTGAAGCTCTAGTGCCAAAGTGTAACACTCTAGTGCCAAAGTGTGAAGCTCTAGTGCCAAAGTGTAACACTCTAGTGCCAAAGTGTGAAGCTCTAGTGCCAAAGTGTAACACTCTAGTGCCAAAGTGTGAAGCTCTAGTGCCAAAGTGTAACACTCTAGTGCCAAAGTGTGAAGCTCTAGTGCCAAAGTGTGACGCTCTAGTACCAAAGTATGAGGCTCTAGGGCCAAAGTGTGACACTATAGTTCCAAAGTGAGACACTCTATTGCAAGAGTGTGACGCTCTTGTGCCAAAGTGTGACGCTCTAGTGCCAAAGGTTGAAACTCTAGTGCCAAAGTCCTAGGCTCTAGTGCCAAAGTGTGACGCTCTAGTACCAAAGTGTGACGCTCTCGTGCCAAAGTGTGATGCTCTAGGGCCAAAGTGTGACGCTCTAGTCCCAAAGTGTGACGCTCTTGTGCCAAAGGGTGACGCTCTAGTGCCCAAGTGTTACGCTCTAGTGCCAAAGTGTGACGCTCTAGTGCCAGAGTGTAAAGCTCTAGTGCCAAAGTGCGAAGCTCTTGTATCAAAGTGTGATGCTCTAGTGCCAAAGTGTGATGCTCTAGTGCCAAAGTTCGAAACTCTAGTGCCAACATGTGATGCTCTAGTGCCAATGTGTTACACTGTAGTGCCAGAGTGTGACGCTCTAGTTCCAAAGTGTGACGCTCTACTACAAAAGTGTGAAGCTCTAGTGCCAAAGTGTAACGCTCTAGTGCCAAAGTGTGAAGCTCTAGTGTCAAAGAATGACGCTCTAGTGCCAAAGTTTGAAGCTCTAGTGCCAAAGTGTGACGCTCAAGTGCCAAAATGTGACGCTCTAGTGCTAACTTGTGACGCTCTAGTGCCAAAGTGGGATGCTCTAGTGCTAAAGTGTGATGCTCTAGTACCAATATATGAAGCTCTAGTGCCAAAGTGTGACGCTCTAGTGCCAAAGTGTGACGCTCTAGTGCCAAAGTGTGACA
>SZWC01004061.1:133478-156412 GCA_023375785.1 Penium margaritaceum
GCTCTAGTGCCAAAGTGTGATGCTCTAGTGCCAATGTGTGACACTCTAGTGCCAAATTGTGATGCTCTAATGCCAATGTTTGGAGCTCTAGTGCCAAAGTGTGACGCTCTAGTACCAACGTTTGACGTTGTAGTGCCAAAGTCTGACGCTCTAGTGCCAAAGTGTGACACTCCAGTGCCAAAGTGTGACGCTCTAGTGCCAAAGTGTGAATCTCTACTGCCAATGTGTGATGCTCTAGTGCCAAAGTGTGACGCTGTAGTGCCAAAGTGTGACGCTATAGTTCCAAAGTGTGGAGCTCTAGTGCCAAAGTGTGATGCTCTAGTGCCAAAGTGTGACGCTCTAATGCCAAAGTGTGACGCTCTAGTGCCAAAATGTGACGCTCTTGTGCCAAAGTGTGACGCTCTAGTGCCAAAGTTCGATCTCTAGTGCCCAATTGTGACGTTCTACTACGAAATTGTGACGCTCTATTGCAAAAGTGTGACTCTCCTGTGCCAAAGTGTGATGCTCTAGTGCCAAAGTGTGAAGCTCTATTACCCAAGTGTGAAGTGCTACTGCCAAAGTGTGACGCTCTAGTGCCAAATTGTGACGCTTAAATGCCAAAGTGTGACGCTCAAGTGCCAATGTGTGACGCTCTAGTGCCAAAGTGTGACGCTCTAGTGCCAAAGTGTGACGCTCTAGTGCCAAAGTGTGACGCTCAAGTGCCAAAATGTGACGCTCTAGTGCTAACTTGTGACGCTCTAGTGCCAAAGTGGGATGCTCTAGTGCTAAAGTGTGATGCTCTAGTACCAATATATGAAGCTCTAGTGCCAAAGTGTGACGCTCTAGTGCCAAAGTGTGACAATCTAGTGCCAAAGTGTGACGTTTTAGTGCCAAAGTGTGAAGGTCTAGTGCCAAAGTGTGATGCTGTAGTGCCAAAGGTGTGACGCTCTATTGCCAAAATGTGATGCTCTAGTGCCAAAGTGTGACACTCTAATGCCAACGTTTGGAGCTCTCCTGCCAAAGTGTGACGCTCTAGTGCCAAATTGTGACGCTTAAATGCCAAAGTGTGACGCTCAAGTGCCAATGTGTGACGCTCTAGTGCCAAAGTGTGACGCTCTAGTGCCAAAGTGTGACGCTCTAGTGCCGAAGTGTGAGGCTCTAGTGCCAAAGTTTGAAACTCTAGTGCAAAAGTGTGATGCTCTAGTGCCAAAGTGTGATGCTCTAGTACCAATGTATGAAGCTCTAGTGCCAAAGTGTGACGCTCTAGTACCAAAGTATGAAGCTCTAGTGCAAAAGTGTGACGCTCTAGTGCCAAAGTGTGACGTTTTAGTGCCAAAGTATGAAGGTCTAGTGCCAAAGTGTGATGCTGTAGTGCCAAAGGTGTGACGCTCTATTGCCAAAATGTGATGCTCTAGTGCCAAAGTGTGACACTCTAATGCCAACGTTTGGAGCTCTCCTGCCAAAGTGTGACGCTCTAGTGCCAAAGTGTGACGATGTAGTGCCAAAGTCGGACGCTCTAGTACCAAATTGTGAAGCTCTAGTGCCAACATGTGACGCTCTAGTGCCAAAGTGTGACACTCTAGTGCCAAAGTGTGACACTCTAGTGCCAAAGTGTGAATCTCTAGTGCCAAAGTGTGATGCTTTAGTACCAAGATGTGACGCTCTAGTACCAAAGTGTGACGCTCTAGTGCCAAAGTGTGACACTCTAGTGCCAAAGTGTGACACTCTAGTGCCAAAGTGTGAATCTCTAGTGCCAAAGTGTGATGCTTTAGTACCAAGATGTGACGCTCTAGTACCAAAGTGTGACGCTCTAGTGCCAAAATGTGACGCTCTAGTTCCAAAGTGCGATACTCTATTGCCAAAGTGTGAAGCTCTAGCTCAATAGTGTAACGCTCTGGTTCCAAAGTGTGAAGGTCTAGTGCCACAGTGTGACGCTCTAGTGCCAAAGTGTGAAGCGCTAGTGCCAAAGTGTGATGCTCTAGTGCCAATTTGTGACGCTCTAATGCCAAAGTCTGACGCTCTAGTGCCAAAGTGTGACGCTCTAGTGCCAAAGTGTGACGCTCTAGTGCCGAAGTGTGAAGCTCTAGTGCCAAAGTTTGAAACTCTAGTGCCAGAGTGTGATGCTATAGTGCCAAAGTGTGACGCTCTAGTTCCAAAGTGTGACGCTGTAGTGCCAAAGTCTGACGCTCTAGTGCCAAAGTTTGAAGCTCTAGTGCCAACGTGTGACGCTCTAGTGCCAAATTGTTACACTCTAGTGCCAAAGTGTGACGCTCTTGTGCCANCGCTCTAGTGCCAAAGTGTGACGCTCTAGTGCCAAAGTGTGACGCTCTAGTGCCAAAGTGTGACGCTCTAGTGCCAAAGTGTGACGCTCTAGTACCAAAGTGTGATGCTCTAGTGCCCAAGTGTGATGCTCTAGTTCCAAAGTGCGACACTCTATTACAAGAGTGTGACGCTCTAGTGCCAAAGCGTGACGCTCTAGTGCCAGAGGTCAAAACTCTAGTGCCAAAGTGTGAGGTTCTAGTGCCAAAGTGTGACGCTCAAGTGCCAAAGTGTGACGCTCTAGTACCAAAGTGTGAAGTTCTAGTGCCACAGTGTGACACTCTAGTACCAAAGTATTAAGCGCCAGTGCCAAAGTGTGATGCTCTAGTGCCAAAGTGTGACGCTCTAGTGCCAAAATGTGATGCTCTAGTGCCTAAGTGTGACGCTCTGGTGTCAATGTGTGACGCTCTAGTCCCAACGTGTGACGCTCTTGTGCCAAAGGTTGACGCTCTAGTGCCCAAGCTTGACGCTCTAGTGCCAAAGTGTGATGCTATAGTGCCAGAGTGTGACGATCTAGTGCCAGAGTGTGAAGCTCTAGTGCCAAAGTGTGAAGATTTTGTGTCAAAGCGTGACACTTAAGTGCCAAAGTGTGACGCTCTAGTGCCAAAGTTCGAAACTCTAGTGCCAACGTGTGATGGTCTAGTGCCAATCTGTGACGCTGTAGTGCCAAAATGTGATGCTCTAGTTCCAAAGTGTGACACTCTAGTGCCAAAGTGTGAAGCTCTAGTACCAAAGTGTAACGCTGTGGTGCCAAAGTGCAAAGCTATAGTGCCAAAGTATGACGCTCTAGTGCCAATGTTTGAAACTGTAGTGCCAAAGTGTGACGCCCAAGTGCCGAAATGTGACTCTCTAGTGCCAAAGTGTGACGCTCTAGTGCCAAAGTGGGACGCTTTAGTGCTAAAGTGTGACGCTCTAGTACCAAAATATGAAGCTTTAGTGCCAAAGTGTGACGCTCTAGTACTAAAGTGTGACAATCTAGTGCCAAATAGTGACGTTCTAGTGCCAAAGTCTGACGCTCTAGTACCAAAGTGTGACGCTCTAGTACCAAAGTGTGACGCTCTAGTGCCAAAATGGATGCTCTAGTTCCAAAGTGCGACACTCTATTGCCAAAGTATGAAGCTGTAGTGCCAAAGGGTAACACTCTGGTGCCAAAGTGTGAAGCTCTAATGCCAAAGTATGACACTGTAGTGCCAAAGTGTGAAGCTCTAGTGCCAAAGTATGAAGCTGTAGTGCCAAAGGGTAACACTCTGGTGCCAAAGTGTGAAGCTCTAATGCCAAAGTATGACACTGTAGTGCCAAAGTGTGAAGCTCTAGTGCCAAAGTGTGACGCTCAGTGCCAAAGTGTGATGCTCTAGTGCCAAAGTGTGACGTTTTAGTGCCAAAGTGTGAAGGTCTAGTGCAAAAGTGTGATGCTATAGTGCCAAACGTGTGATTCTCTAGTGCCAAAGTGTGACGCTCTAATGCCAACGTGTGGAGCTCTAGTGCCAAAGTGTGACGCTCTAATGCCAACGTGTGGAGCTCTAGTGCCAAAGTGTGACGCTCTAATGCCAACGTGTGGAGCTCTAGTGCCAAAGTGTGACGCTCTAATGCCAACGTGTGGAGCTCTAGTGCCAAAGTGTGACGCTCTAATGCCAACGTGTGGAGCTCTAGTGCCAAAGTGTGACGCTCTAATGCCAACGTGTGGAGCTCTAGTGCCAAAGTGTGACGCTCTAGTGCCAAAGTGTGACACTCTAGTGCCAAAGTGTGAAGCTCTAGTGCCAAAGTGTGACACTCTAGTGCCAAAGTGTGACGCTCTAGTACCAAAGTGTGACGCTCTAGTGCCAAAGTGTGACACTCTAGTTCCAAAGTGTGACACTCTATTGCCAAATTGGACGCTCTAGTACCAAAGTGGGACGCTCTAGTGCAAAAGTTTGAAATTCTAGTGCCAAAGTGTGAAGCTCTAGTGCCAAAGTGTGACGCTCGAGTTCCAAAGTGTGACGTTCTAGTTCCAAAGCGTGACGCTCTTGTAGCAAAGTGTAAGGCTCTAGTGCCAAAGTGGGATGCTCTAGTTTCAAAGTGTAAAGCTGTAGTGCCAAAGTGTGACGCTCTAGTGCCAAAGTGTGAAGATATAGTGCCAAAGTGTGAAGATCTAGTGCCAAAGTTTGATGCTCTAGTGCCAAAGTGGGACGCTCTAGTGCAAGTGTGATGCTCTAGTACCAAAGTGTGAAGCTCTAGTGCCAAAGTGTGACGCTCTAGTGCCAAAGTGGGACGCTCTAGTGCAAGTGTGATGCTCTAGTACCAAAGTGTGAAGCTCTAGTGCCAAAGTGTGACGCTCTAGTTCCAAACGTGTAACGCTCTGGTACCAAAGTGTGACAATCTAGTGCCAAAGTGTGAAGGTCTGGTGGCAAAGTGTGACGCTGTAGTGCCAAAGTGTGACACTCTAGTGCCAATTTGTGATGCTCTAGTGCCAAAGTGTGACGCTCTAGTACCAAAGTGTGACAATCTAGTGCCAAAGTGTGAAGGTCTGGTGGCAAAGTGTGACGCTGTAGTGCCAAAGTGTGACACTCTAGTGCCAATTTGTGATGCTCTAGTGCCAAAGTGTGACGTTCTAGTGCCAAAGTTTGAAGCTATAGTGCCCAAGTGTGACGCTCTAGTGCCATAGTGTGACGCTCTAGTGCCAGAGTGTGACTCTTTAGGACCAAACTGTGACGCTCTAGTTCCAAAGTGTGACACCCTAGTGCCAAAGTGTGAAGGTCTAGTGCCACAGTGTGACGCTCTAGTGCCAAAGTATGAAGCTCTAGTGCCAAAGTGTAACGCTATAGTGCCAGAGTTTGACGCTCTAGTGCCAAAGTGGGACACTCTAGTGCCAAGTGGGATGCTCTCGTGCCAAAGTGTGATACTCTAGTGCCAAAGTGCAAAGCTCTAGTGCCAAAGTGTACTGCTCTAGTGCCAAAGTGTGATGCTCTAGTGCCAAAGTGTGAAGCTCTAGTGTGGAAATGTGAAGCTCTAATGCCAAAGTGTGACGATCCTGTGCTAAAGTGTGACGCTCTAGTGCCAAAGTGTGATGCTCTAGTGCCAAAGTGTGAAGCTCTAGTGTGGAAATGTGAAGCTCTAATGCCAAAGTGTGACGATCCTGTGCTAAAGTGTGACGCTATAGTACCAAAGTGTGACGCTCTAGTGCTAAAGTGTGAGGCACTAGTGCCAAAGTGTGATGCTCTAGTGCCAAAGTGTGATGCTCTAGTGCCAAAGTGGGATGCTCTAGTACCAAAGTGTGACAATGTAGTGCCAAGGTGCAGATCTCTAGTGCCAAAGTGTGACACTCTAGTGCCACGGTGTGAAGCTCTAGTGCCACAGTGTGACGCTCTAGTGCCAAACTGTGGCGCTCTAGTGCCAAAGTGTGATGCTCTGGTGCGGAAGTGTGAAGCTCTAGTGCCAAAGTGTGATGCTCTAGTGCTAATGTGTGACGCTCTAGTGCCAAACTGTGGCGCTCTAGTGCCAAAGTGTGATGCTCTGGTGCGGAAGTGTGAAGCTCTAGTGCCAAAGTGTGATGCTCTAGTGCTAATGTGTGATGCTCTAGTGCCAAAGTGTGACGCTCTAGTGCCAAAGTGTGAAGCTCTAGTGCCAAAGTGTGACGCTCGTGTGCCAAAGTGTGACGCTCCAGTTCCAAAGTGTGAAGCTCTAGTCCCAAAGTGCGACGCTCTTGTGCCAAAGGGTGATGCTCTAGTGCCAAAGTGTGGCGCTCTAGTGCCAAAGTGTGATGCTCTTGTGCCAAAGTGTGACGCTCTAGTGCCAAAGTGTGACACTCTAGTGCCAAATTGTGATGCTCTAGTGCCAAAGTGTGACGCTCTAGTGCCAAAGTGTGACGCTCTAGTGCCTAAGTTCGAAACTCTAGTGCGAAAGTCTGATGTTCTAGTGCAAATGTCTGACGCTCTAGTGCCAAAGTGTGATGCTCAAGTTCCAAAGCGTGACCCTCTAGTGCCAAAGTGTGAACCTCTAGTGCCAAAGTGTAACGCTCTGGTGCCAAAGTGTGAAGCTCTAGTGCCAAAGTATGACGCTCTAGTGCCAAAGTGTGACTCCCTAGTGCCAAACTGGGACGCTCTAGTGCCAAGGTGTGACGCTCTAGTGCCAAACTGTGATGATTTAGTGCCAAAGTGTGACGTTCTAGTGCAAAAGTGTGAAGGTCTAGTGCCAAAGTATGATGCTCTAGTGCCAAACATGTGATGCTTTAGTGCCAAAGTTTGATGCTCTAGTGCCAAAGTGTGACGCTCTAATGCCAACGTTTGGAGCTCTAGTGCCAAAGTATGATGCTCTAGTGCCAAACATGTGATGCTTTAGTGCCAAAGTTTGATGCTCTAGTGCCAAAGTGTGACGCTCTAATGCCAACGTTTGGAGCTCTAGTGCCAAAGTGTGACGCTCTAGTGCCAAAGTGTGACGCTGTAGTGCCAAACTGTGACGCTCTAGGGCCAAAGTGTGGAGCTCTAGTGCCAAAGTGTGATGCCCTAGTGCCAAACTGTGACGCTCTAGTGCCAAAGTGTAATGCTGTAGTGCCAAAGTCTGACGCTCTAGTGCAAAGGTTGAAGCTTTATTGCCAAAGTGTGCACTCTAGTTCCAAAGTGTGACACTCTAGTGCCAACGTGTGATGCTACAGTGCCAAAGTGTGAATCTCTACTGCGAAAGTGTGATGCTCTAGTGTCAAAGTACGGAGCTCTAGTACCAAAGTGTGACGCTCTAGTGCCAAAGTGTGACGCTCTAGTTCCAAAGTGCAACACTCTATTGCCAAAGTGTGACACTCTAGTGCCAAAATGTGACGCTCTAGTGCCAAAATTCGAGACTGTAGTGCCAATGTGTGACGCTCTAATGCCAAATTGTGACACTAGAGTGCCAAAGTGTGACGCTCTAGTTCCAAAGTGTGGAGCTCTAGTGCAAAATTGTGAAGCTCTATTGCCAAAGTGTGACACTCTAGTGCCAATGTGTGACACTCTAGTGTCAAAGTGTGACGCTGTAGTGAAAAACTGTGGAACTCTAGTGCCAAAGTGTGACGCTCTAGTGCCAAGGTGTCAAGCTCTAGTGCCAAAGTGTAATGCTCAAGTGCCAAAATGTGATGCTCTTGTGCAAACGTGTGACGCTCGAGTGCCAAAGTGTGAAGGTCTAGTGCCAACATGTGACGCTCTAGTGCCTAAGTGTGACGCTCTATTGCAAAATTGTGACGCTTTAGTGTCAAAGTGTGAAGCTCTAGTGCCCAAGTGTGACGCTCTAGTGCCAAAGTGTGAAGGTCTAGTGCCATAGTGTGATGTTCTAGTGCCGAAGTATGAAGCGCTAGTGTCAAAGTGTGATGCTCTAGTACCAAAGTGTGACGCTCTAGTACCAAAGTGTGACGCTCCAGTGCCAAAGTGTGACGCTATAGTGCCAAACTGTGACGCTCTAGTGCCAAAGTGTGAGGCTCTAGTGTCAAAGTACGAGGCTCTAGTGCCAACGTTTGAAACTCTAGTGCCAAATTTTGATACTCTAGTGCCAAAGTGTGACGCTCTAGTGCCAAAGTGTGATGTTGTAGTGCCAAAGTGTGACGCTCTAGTGCCAAAGAGTTACACTCTAGTGCCAAAGTGTGACGCTCTTGCGCCAAATTGTGAGTCTCAAGTGCCAAAGTGTGACGCTCCAGTGCCAAAGTGTGACGCTCTAGTACCAAAGTGTGACGCTCTAGTGCCAAAGTGTGACGCTCTAGTTCCAAATTGCAACACTCTATTCCAAAAGTGTGACGCTCTAGTGCCAAAGTGTGACGCTCTAGTGCCCAAGCTCGAAACTCTAGTGCCAAAGTGTGAGGCTCTAGTGCCAAAGTGCGAGGCTCTAGTGCCAAAGTGTGACGCTCTAGTGCCAAAGTTCAAAACTCTAGTGCCCAAGTGTGACACTCTAGTGCCAAAGTGTGAGGCTCTAGTGCCAAACTGTGACTCTCCTGTGCCAAAGTGTGATGCTCTAGTGCCAAAGTGTGAAGCTCTAGTGCCAAAGTGTGACGCTCTAGTGCCAAAGTGTGAGGCTCTAGTGCCAAACTGTGACTCTCCTGTGCCAAAGTGTGATGCTCTAGTGCCAAAGTGTGAAGCTCTAGTGCCAAAGTGTGACGCTCTAGTACCCAAGTGTGAAGGTCTAGTGCCACAGTGTGACGCTCTAGTGCCAAAAAGTGAAGCGCTAGTGCCAGATTGTGACGCTCTAGTGCCAAAGTGTGACACCCTAGTGCCAAAGTGTGATGCTCTAGTGCCAAAGTGTGATGCTCTAGTGCCAAAGTGTGACGCTCTAGTGCCAAAAAGTGAAGCGCTAGTGCCAGATTGTGACGCTCTAGTGCCAAAGTGTGACACCCTAGTGCCAAAGTGTGATGCTCTAGTGCCAAAGTGTGATGCTCTAGTGCCAAATTGTGACGCTCTAGTCCCAATGTGTGTCGCTCTTGTGCCAAAGGGTGACGCTATAGTACCAAAGTGTGACACTGTAGTGCCAAAGTGCGATGCTCTAGTGCCAAAATGTGACGCTCTAGTGCCAAAGTGTGAAGCTCTGGTGCCATACTGTGAAGCTCTTGTGTCGAAGTGTGACGCTCTAGTGCCAAAGTGTGACGCTCTAGTGCCAAAGTTTGAAACTCTAGTGCCCACATGTGATGCTCTAGTTCCAATGTGTGATGCTCTAGTGCCAAAGTATGACGCTCTAGTTCTCAAGTGTGACGCTCTAGTGCCAACGTGTGAAGCTCTAGAGCCAAAGTGTAACGCTCTGGTGCCAAAGTGTGAAGCTCTAGTGCTAACGTGTGACGCTCAAGTGCCAAAGTGTGACACTCTAGTGCCAAAGTGTGACGATCTAGTGCCAAACTGGGACGCTCTAGTGCCAAAGTTTGATGCTCTAGTACCAACGTATGAAGCTATAGTGCCAAAGTGTGACGCTCTAGTACCAAAGTGTGACGAACTAGTGCTAAAGTGTGACAGTCTAGTGCCAAAGTGTGAAGGTCCAGTGCCAATTTGTGAAGGTCTAGTGCCAAAGTGTGATGCTCTTGTGCCAAACGTGTGACGCTCTAGTGCCAAAGAAAGACGCTCTAGTGCCAAATTGTGACGCTCTTATGCCAACATTTTGAGCTCTAGTGCCAAAGTGTGACGCTCTAATGCCAAAATGTGACCTCTAGTGCAAAAGTGTGACGCTGTAGTGCCAATGTCTGACGCTCTAGTGCCAAAGGTTCAAGCTCTAGTGCCAAAGTGTGCACTCTACTGCCAAAGTGTGAAACTCTAGTGCCAACGTGTGACGCTCTAGTGCCAAAGTGTGAATCTCTAGTGCCAAAGTGTGATGCTCTAGTGCCAAAGAATGATGCTCTAGTGACAAAGTGTGATGCTCTAGTGCCAAAGTGTGACGCTCTAGTGCCAAAGTGTGATGCTCTAGTGCCAAAGTGTGAAGCTCTAGTGCCAAAGTGTGATGCTCTAGTGCCAAAGTGTGACGCTCTAGTACCAAAGTGTGATGCTCTAGTACCAAAGTGTGACGCTCTAGTGCCAACGTGTGACGTTCTAGTGCCAAAGTGTGTCGCCCTAGTGGCAAAGTATGAAGCTCTAGTACGAAAGTGTGACATTTTAGTGCCAAAGTGTGAACCTCTAGTGCCAAAGTGTGACGCTCTAGTGCCAAAGCGTGAAGTTGTAGCGCCAAAGTGTGAAGCTCTAGTGCCAAAGTGTGACGCTCTAGTGCCAAAGTGTGACGCTCTAGTGCCAAAGTGTGACGCTCTAGTGCCAACGTGTGACGCACTACTGCCAAAATGTGACAGTCTAGTGCCTGAGTGCGACGCTCTAGTGCCAAAGTGTAACACTATAGTTCCAAAGTGAGAAGCTCTAGTGCCAAAGTGTGATGCTCTAGTGCCAAAGTGTGACGCTATAGTGCGAAAGTGTGACACTCTTGGACTTGTATTGGCCTTGCTCCAGTCATCTTGGACTTGTTCCAGATGTTAGGGCTTGCTTCAGTTGTCTTGGCCTTGCTCCAGTTGTCTTGGGCGTGGTCCACTTGTCTTGGGCTTGCTCCAGATATCTCGAGCTTGCTCCAGTTGTCTTGGGGTTGCTCCAGTTGTCTTGTGCTTGCTCCAATTGCCTTGGCCTTGCTCCAATCATAGAAGGCTTGCTCCAGTTGTCTTGGGCTTGCTCCAGTTTTCTTTGCCTTGCTTCAGGTATCTGTTGCTTGCTCTAGTTGTCTTTGGCTTGCCCCATTTGTCTTACCCTTGATCTAGCTGTCTTGGACTGGTTTCAGTTGTCTTGGGCTTGCTCGAGTTGTCTTGGGCTTGCTCGAGTTGTCTTGGGCTTGCTCGAGTTGTCTTGGGCTTGCTCGAGTTGTCTTGGGCTTGCTCGAGTTGTCTTGGGCTTGCTCGAGTTGTCTTGGGCTTGCTCGAGTTGTCTTGGGCTTGCTCGAGTTGTCTTGGGCTTGCTCGAGTTGTCTTGGGCTTGCTCGAGTTGTCTTGGGCTTGCTCGAGTTGTCTTGGGCTTGCTCGAGTTGTCTTGGGCTTGCTCGAGTTGTCTTGGGCTTGCTCGAGTTGTCTTGGGCTTGCTCGAGTTGTCTTGGGCTTGCTCGAGTTGTCTTGGGCTTGCTCGAGTTGTCTTGGGCTTGCTCGAGTTGTCTTGGGCTTGCTCGAGTTGTCTTGGGCTTGCTCGAGTTGTCTTGGGCTTGCTCGAGTTGTCTTGGGCTTGCTCCAGTTGTCTTGGTCTTGATCCAGTTTTCTTGGCCTTGCTCTAGTTGTCTTGGCCTTGCTCCATTTGTTTTGGGCTTGCTCCAGTTGTCTTGGGCTTGCTCAAGTTGTCTTGGACATGCTCCAGTTATCGTTGCCATGCTCAAGTTGTCTCATCCTTGCTCCAGTTGTTTTCGGCTTCCTCCAGGTGTATTTGGCTTGCTCAAGTTGTCTTGGCCTTGCTCCAGTTTTCCTTGGCTTGCTCCAGATGTCTTGGGCTTGCTCCAGCTGTCTTGGGCTTGCTCCAGTTGTCTTGGCCTTGCCCCAATTATCTTTTACTTGCTTCAGTTGTCTTGGGCTTGCCCCAACTGTCTTGGCCTTGCTTTAGTTGACTTGGGCTTGCTCAAGCTGTAAAGGCCTTGCTCAAGTTATATTGGCCTTGCTCCAGTTGTCTTGGCCTTGCCCCAGTTGTCTACCTTGCTCCGGTTGTCTTGGACTTGCTCCAGTTGTCTTGGGCTTGCTCCAGTTGTCTCGGCCTTGCTCCGGTTGTCTTGGCCTTGCCCCAATTGTCTTAGGCTTGCTCCAGTTTTCTTGGACTTGCTCCAGTTGTCTTTGTCTTGCTCCAGTTGTCTTGGGCTTGATCCTGTTGTCTTGTCCTTGCTCCTGTTGTCTTGGGCAAGCCCAAGACAACTGGAGCGAGCCCATGACAACTGGAGCAAGCCCAATACAAGTGGACCAAACAAAAGACAACTAAAGCAAGGCCAAGACAGCTGGAGCAAGCACAAGACAACGGGAGAAAGGCCAAGACATCTGGAGCAAGATCAAAACAGATGGAGCAAGCCCAAGTCAACTGGAGCAAGGCCAAGAAAACTGGCGCAAGGCCAAGAAAACTGGAGCAAGCCCAAAACAACTGGAGTAGGCCCAAGACACCTGGAAGAAGGCCAAGACAATTGGAGCAGGGCCTTGACAACTCGATCAAGGCCAAGACAACTGGAGCAGGGCCAAGACAGCTGGAGGAACCCCAAGACACCTGGAGCAAGCCCAAAACAACTGGAGCAAGGCCAAGACAACTAGAGCAAGGCCAAGACAGCTTGAGCAAGCCCAATACAACTGGAGGAAGCCCAAGACAACTGGAGTCTGTCTAGGACAACTGGAGCAATGCTAAGACAACTGGAGCAAGCCAAAGACAACTTGAGCAAGCCAAGGACAACTGGAGCAAGGCCAAGACAACTGGAGTCTGTCTAGGACAACTGGAGCAATGCTAAGACAACTGGAGCAAGCCAAAGACAACTTGAGCAAGCCAAGGACAACTGGAGCAAGGCCAAGACAACTGGAGCAAGCCCAAAACAACTGGAGAAAGCCTGATATAACTTGAGCAAGGCCAAGACAACTGGAGCAAACACAAGAAAACTGGAGCAAGCCCAAGACAACTGGAGCAATATGAAGACTACCGGAGCAAGCAAGGCCAAGACAACTGGAACAAGGCCAAGACAACTCGAGCACGGCCAGTACAACTAGAGCAAGCCCAAGACAACAGAAGCAAGCCCAAGACAAGCGTAGCAAGTCCAGGACAAATGAAGCAAGGCCAAGACAACTAGAGCAAGCACAAGACAGCTTGAGCAAGCCCAAGACAGCTGGAGCAAGCCCAATACAGCTGGAGCAAGCCCAAGACAGCTAGAGAACGCCCAAGACAACTGGAGCAAGTCCAAGATAACTGTAGCAAGGCCAAGACAACTGGAGCAAGCCCAAGACAACTGGAGCAAGCCCAAGACAACTGTAGCAGGTCAAAGACAACTGGAGCAAGCCCAGTACAACTATAGCAAGCCCAGGATAAGTGTACCAAGTCGAAGACAACTGGAGCAGTCCAAGACTAGTGTAGCAAGGTCAAGACAACTGGAGCAAGCCCAAGACAACTAGAGCAAGCCCAAGACAACTGGAGCAAGCCCAAGAAAACGGGAGCAAGGCCAAGACAACTGGAGCAGTCCAAGACTAGTGTAGCAAGGTCAAGACAACTGGAGCAAGCCCAAGACAACTAGAGCAAGCCCAAGACAACTGGAGCAAGCCCAAGAAAACGGGAGCAAGGCCAAGACAACTAGAGCAAGCCCAAGACACATGGAGCAAGCCAAAAACAACTGGAGCAAGGCCAAGAAAACTGGAGCAAGGCCAAGACAATTCGAGCAAGTCCAACGAAAGTGGAGTACGGCCAAGACAGCTGGAGCATGTCCAAGAGAACTGGAGTAAGCCCAAGACACCTGGAGCAAGCCCAAAACAACGGGAGCAAGTCCAAGACAACTGAAGCAAGGCCAAGACAACTGGAGCAAGCCGAAGACAAAGTCCAAGATAACTGGAGAAAGTCCAGGAAAGCTTGAGCAAGGCTAAGACGACTGAAGTAAGCCAAAGACAACTATAGCAAAACAAAGATAACTTGATGAAGGCTAATACCAGTGGAGTAAGCCCATGACAACTGGAGCAAGCCTGATATAACTGGAGCAAGGCCAAGACAACTGGAGCAAGCCCAAGACAACTAGAGCAAGCGCAAGACAACTGGAGCAAACCCAAGAGGCATGGAGCAAGCCTAAGACAAGTGGACAAAGCCCAAGACAACTGGAGCAAGGCCAAGACAACTGGAGCAAGGCTAAGTCAACTGGAGCAAGGCCAAGACGACTAGAGCAAGCCCAAGACAACTAGAGTAAGGCCAGGACAACTGGAGCAAGCCCAAGACAACTGGAGCAAGGCTAAGTCAACTGGAGCAAGGCCAAGACGACTAGAGCAAGCCCAAGACAACTAGAGTAAGGCCAGGACAACTGGAGCAAGCCCAAGAAAAATGGACCAAGTCCAAAAGAACAGGAGCAAGCCCAAGACACCTGGAGCAAGCCCAAAACAACTCGATCAAGGCCAAAACAACTGAAGCAAGTCCAAGACAACTGGAACAAGCCCAAGAAAACTGGAGCAAGGCCAAGACAACTGGAGCAAGCCCAAAACAACTCGATCAAGGCCAAAACAACTGAAGCAAGTCCAAGACAACTGGAACAAGCCCAAGAAAACTGGAGCAAGGCCAAGACAACTGGAGGAAGCCCAATATAGCTAGAGCAAGCCCTTGACAAGTGGACCAATCCCAAGACTACTGGAGCATGCCAAGACAGCTTGAGCAAGACTAAGACAACTAGAGCAAGCCCGAGACAACTTGAGCAAGCCCAAGACAAGTGGACCAAGCCCAAGAAAACTGGAGCAAGGCAAGGAGAGCTGGAGCAAGCCCAAGACACCTGGAGCAAGCCCAAAACAACTAGAGCAAGGCCAAGACAACTAGAGCAAGGCCAAGACAACTAGAGCAAGCCCAAGACAACAGGAGCAATGCCAAGATATCTGGAGCACGCCTAGGACAACTGGAGAAAGGCTAAGATAATTAGAGCAAGCCCAAAACAACTAGAGCAAGCCCAGGACAAGTGGACGAAGCCCAAGACAACTGGAGCAGTACAAGACAACAGGAGCAAGGCCAAGACAACTAGAGCAAGCCCAAGACAACTGGAGCAAGCCCAAGACAACTGGAGCAGTACAAGACAACAGGAGCAAGGCCAAGACAACTAGAGCAAGCCCAAGACAACTGGAGCAAGCCCAATACAGCTGGAGCAAGCCCACAAAAACTGGATCAAGGCCAAGTCGACAGGCAAGCCCCAGACACATGGAATAAGCCCAAAACAACTGGAGCAAGGCCAAGACAACTGGAGCAAGGCCAAAATAGCTGGAGCATTCCCAATGCAACTTGAGTAAGGCCAAGACAACTGGAGCAAGCCCATGAAAACTGGAGAATGTCCAAGAGAACTGGAGCAAGCCCAAGACACCTAGAGCAAGCCCAAAGCAACTGGAGCAGGGCCAAGACACCTGCAGCAAGGCCAAGGCAATTGGAGCAAGCTTAAGACAGCCGGAGCAAGTGTCTTTGGTGCGCTCCAAGTGTCTTGGACGCGCTCAAATTGTCTTGGACGCGCTCCAAGTGTCTTCGGCGCGCTCCAAGTGTCTTGGGCACGCTCCACGTGTCTTGGGCATGCTCCATCTTCATCAAGAGCTGGGCAGGTGGCCAAGGGTTGCCCACTGACGAGGCCAGGGAGGCGGAACCAGTTAGTGTAGCAGGCTATGATTGGCTTAAGATGCAGGAGAGCGGAGCACGTTGATGATGAGGACGCGGGTAGTTTACGTGGGAATGACCCTCAAGCCACAGGGGTGGAAACACGTACGCTACGGAAATTTCGGTGTGGGTTCAGTTCGTCGCGAAACGGGCGATGCAACCGGTGGATCCTTGTACCGAGTAAACGATGAAGGCGGATGATGGAGGAGGAATGCTAGATGGCGGAGTGGCCGCAGGGGTGAAACCACGTGCACTGCTGCAACAGAGGGATATGATGCGGCAAGGAGAAGGCCAGAGCCAACGCGCCGCGATAAATCTGCTACTGGTGTGGGTGCAGGCTGCTCCAAAGTGGGCAGCTAGCTTGTGCTGATCCTTGTGTTGGCCATAGATGCTGATGACGAGGAGGCGAAAGCGGATGATGAAGGAATGGACTCAGGGACGAAACCACGTGCGTAGGGGAAGTTTCGGCGTGGGCGCGGGTCATCCCGGAACGGGCAATGGGACCGGGCGGATCCTTGTACCGAGTGGGAAACGATGTGGAAGTGGAGGACGAATGATGGCGAAGATGACTGATGGCTGAGTGGGCGCAGGGGCGGAGCCACCTGCACTTCAGTTGTCTTTGGCATGCTCTAGTTGTCTTAAACTTGCTCCAGTTGTCTTGGGATTGTGCCAGTTGTCTTGGGCTTGCTCAAGTTGTCTTGGCCTTGCTCCAATTGCCTTGGGCTTGCCCCTGTTATCTTGGGCTTGCTCTAGTTGTCTTGGGCTTGCTCCAGTTGTCCTGGCCTTGCTTCAGTTGTCTTGGGCTTGCTCCCGCTGTCTTGGCATTGCTCCTGTTGTCTTGGCCTTGCTTCAGTTGTATTGGCCTTATTCCAATTGTCTTGGCCTTGCTCCAGTTGTCTAAGGCCTGCTCCAGTTGTCTTGGACTTGCTATAGTTGTCTTGGCGTTGCTCCATTCGTCTTGGCCTTGCTCCAGTTGTCTTTCATTTGCTTCAATTGTCTTGGATATGGTCCAGTTGACTTGGGTTTGATTCAGTTCTATTGGCCTTGCTCTCGTTGTCGTAACCTTCCTGCCGTTATCTTGGCCTTGCTCCAGATATCGTGGGCCTGCTCCAGCTGCCTTGGCCTTGCTCCAGTTGTCTTGGACTTGCTCGATTTTTCTTGTCCTTGCTCCAATTGTCTTGACCTTGCTCCAGTTGTCTTGGCCTTGCTCCAGATATCGTGGGCCTGCTCCAGCTGCCTTGGCCTTGCTCCAGTTGTCTTGGACTTGCTCGATTTTTCTTGTCCTTGCTCCAATTGTCTTGACCTTGCTCCAGTTGTTTTGGGCCTGCTCCAGTTGTCTTGGGCTGGCTCCAGTTATCTTGGCCTTGCTCTAGTTGTCTTGGCCTTCCTGTGGTTGTCTTGGGCCTATTCTAGCTGTCTCAGGCTTGCTCCAAATGTCTTAGGCTTGCTCGAGTTTTCTTGGCCTTGCTCCAGTTGTCTTGGCCTTGCTCTAGTTGTCTTGGCCTTCCTGTGGTTGTCTTGGGCCTATTCTAGCTGTCTCAGGCTTGCTCCAAATGTCTTAGGCTTGCTCGAGTTTTCTTGGCCTTGCTCCAGTTGTCTTGGCCTTGCTGTAGTTGTCTTGGCCTTGCTCCAGTTGTCTTGGGCTTGCTCCAGTTGTCTTGGGCTTGTCCCAGTTATATTGGGCTTTCTCTAGTTGTCTTGAGCTTGCTCTAGTTGTCGTAGCCTTGCTCCAGTTGTCTTGGTCTTGCTCCATCTATCTTGGAATTGCTCCATTTGTCTTGGCCTTGCTCTAGTCTTGCTCCTGTTGTCTTGGCCTTGCTCCAGTTGTCTTGGGCCTGCTCCAGTTGTCTTGGGCTTGCTCCAGTTGTCTTGGCTTTGCTCCAGTTTTCTTGGCCTTGCTCCAGCTGTCTTTGGCCTGCTCCAGTTGTCCTGTGCTTGCTCCAGTTGTCTTGGCTTTGCTCCAGTTTTCTTGGCCTTGCTCCAGCTGTCTTTGGCCTGCTCCAGTTGTCCTGTGCTTGCTCCAGTTGTCTTGAACTTGTTCCAGTTTAGTGGCCTTGCTCCAGTTGTATTGGCCTTGCCCCAGCTGATTTGGGCTTGCTTCAGTTGCCTTGCCTTGCGCTTGCTTTAGTTGCCTTGGGCTTGCTCCACTTGTCTTGGCCTTGCTCCAGTTGTTTTGGGCTTGCTTCAGTTGCCTTGCCTTGCGCTTGCTTTAGTTGCCTTGGGCTTGCTCCACTTGTCTTGGCCTTGCTCCTGTTGTCTTGGGTTTGCTCCAGTTGTCTTGGGATTGCTCCAGTTGTCTTGGCCTTGCTCCAATTGTCTTGGCCTTGCTCCAGTTGTTTTTGACGTGCTCCAGGTGTCTTGGGATTGCTCCAGTTGTTTTGGCCTTGCTCCAGTTTTCTTGGGCTTGCTCCAGTTGTCTTGGCCTTGCTCCAGTTGTTTTTGACGTGCTCCAGGTGTCTTGGGATTGCTCCAGTTGTTTTGGCCTTGCTCCAGTTTTCTTGGGCTTGCTCCAGTTGTCTTGGGCTAGCTCCAGTTATCTTGGACTTGCTCCAGTAGTCTTGGCCTTGCCCGAGTTGTCTTAGGCTTGCGCCAGTTTTCTTGGGCTTGTCCCAGTTGTCTTGGGCTTGCTCCAATTTTCTTGGGCTTGCTCCAGTTATCTTGGACTTGCTCCAGGTTTCTTGGAATTACTCTAGCTTTCTTGGCATGGCTCCAGTTGTGATAGGCTTGCTCCAGTTGTCTTGGGCTTTGCCCATTTGTCTGGGGCTTACTGCATTTGTCTTCGGCTTGTTTCAGTTGTCTTGGACTTGCTCCAGTTGTCTTGTCCTTGCTCCGGCTGTATTGGGCTTGTTCCAGTTGTCTTAGGTTTGCTCTAGCTGTCTTGGGCTTTCCCCCGTTGTCTTGGCATTTTTCCAGTTGTCTTGGACTTGCTCTAGCTGTCTTAGCATTGCTTTAGTTGTCTTGGCCTTGCTCCAGCTTTGTTGGGCTAGCTCCAGTTGGCTTGGAATTGCTTCAGCTGTCTTGGGCCTGCTCCAGTAGTCTTGGGATTGCTTCAGTTCTCTTGGCTCTGCTCAAGTTGTCTTGTCCTTGCTTCAGTTGTATTTGGCATGCTCCTATTGTCTTAAGCTTGCTCAAATTGTCTTGGGCTTGGTCCAGTTCTCTTGGCCTTGCTCGAGTTATCTTTACCTTGCTCCAATTGTCTCAGCCGTGCTCCAGTTGCTTTGGGCTTGCTCAAGGTGTCCTGGGCTTGCCCCAAAGGGCTTAGGCTTGCTCCAATGGTCTTGAGCTTACTCCAGTTGTCTGCGCATTGCTCCAGTTGTCTTGGGCTTGCTCCAGTTGGCTTGGCATTACTCCAGTTATCTTGGCCTTGCTCCAGTTCTCTTAGCCATGCTCCAGTTTTCCTGGCCTTGCTCCACCTGTCTTGGCTTACCTCCAATTATCCTCGGCTTGCTACAGTTGTCTTGAGCTTGCTCCACTTGTATTGGCTTTGATCCAGTTTTCTTGGCCTTGCTCGAATTGTCTTCGGCGTGCTCCAGTTGTCTTTGGCTTCCTCCAAGTTTTTTTGGCCTTGCTGCAGTTATCTTGGCCTTGCTCCAGTTGTCTTGGGCTTGCTCCAGTTGTCTTGGCCTTGAGCCTGTTGTCTTGGGCTTGCTCCAGTTGTCTTGGGCTTGCCCCAGGTATCTTGGGCTTGCTCTAGTTGTCTTGGGCTTGCTCTAGTTGTCTTGGCCTAGCTCCAGTTGTATTGGGCTTGCTCCAACATTCTTGGCATTGCTCCAGTTCACTTGGCCTTGCTCCAGTTTTCTTGGCCTTGCTCCAGTTGTCTTGGCCTTGCTCCAGTTGTCTTGGCCTTACTCCAGTTGTATTGGGCTTGCCCTAGTTGTATTGGCCTTGCTCCAGTTATCTTTGCCTTGCTCTTGTTGTCTTGGGATTGCCCAAATTGCATTGGGCTTGCTCCAGCTGTCTTGGGCTTGCTCCATTTGTCTTGGTCTTGCTTCAGTTGTTTGGGCTTCCTCCAGTTGTCTTGGGCTTGCTCCAGTTGGAGCAAGCCCAAGACAGCTGGAGCAAGGCCAAGACAACTGGATCAATGCCAAAACAGCAGGAGCAAGCCCAAGACAACTGGAGCAAGGCCAAGACAATTGGAGCAAGCCCAAGACAATTGGAGCTAGCGCAATACAACTGGCGCAAGGCCAAGACAACTAAAGCAAGCCCAAGACAACAGAAGCAATCCCAAGACAAGTGGAGCAAGTCCAAGACAAGTGGGGCAAGCCCAAAACGATTGGAGCAAGCCTATGAAGACAGAAGCAAGGTCAAGACAGCCGGAGCAATTTAAAGAA
The DNA here is from genome assembly GCA_023375785.1 of Penium margaritaceum. Lineage (NCBI taxonomy): Eukaryota > Viridiplantae > Streptophyta > Zygnematophyceae > Desmidiales > Peniaceae > Penium > Penium margaritaceum. The sequence continues at coordinate 152,863 of SZWC01004061.1, forward strand.
AACTGGAGCTTGCCCAAAACAGGTGGAGCAAGTCCAAGAAGACAGGAGCAAGGCCAAGACAACTGGAGCAAGCCCAAGACAACTGGATCCAGTTAAAGACAGCTGGATCATGGCTAAGACAACTGGAGCAAGCCAAAGGCAATTGGAGCAAGCCAAATATAACCGGAGCAAGGCCAAGACAACTGGAGCAAGCCGAAGACAACTGGAGCAAGCCCGATAAAACCGGAGCAAGGCGAAGGCAACTGGAGCAAGCCTAAGACAATTGGAGCAAGCCCAAGACAACTGGAGCAAGCCGAAGACAACTGGAGCAAGCCCGATAAAACCGGAGCAAGGCGAAGGCAACTGGAGCAAGCCTAAGACAATTGGAGCAATGCCAAGACAACTCAAGCAATCCCAAAATAATTGGAGCAAGCCCAAGACAACTGGAGCAAGCCCAAGGAAACTGGAGCAAGGACAAGACAACTGGATCAAGCCCAATACACATGTTGCAAGCCCAAAACAACTGGAGCAAGGCCAACACCACTGGAGCAAGGCCAAGGCAGCTGGAGCAAGCCCAAGACAACTGGAGCAAGCCCAAGACAACTGGAGCAAGTCCAAGACAACTGGAGCAAGTCCAAAACAACTGGAGCAAGGCCAAGACAACTGGAGGAAGTCCAAGATAACTGGAGCAAGCCCAAGACAACTGGAGCAAGCCCAAGACAACTGGAGCAAGTCCAAGACAACTGGAGCAAGTCCAAAACAACTGGAGCAAGGCCAAGACAACTGGAGGAAGTCCAAGATAACTGGAGCAAGTCCAAGACTACTAAAACAAGGCCAAGATAACTGGAGCAAGGCCAAGAAAGCTGGAGCAAGCCCAAGACAATTGGAGCAGGCCCTAGACAACTAGAGCAGGCCTAAGACAACTCGAGCAAGCCTAAGCAAGTGGAGCATGGCCAGCACAAATGGAGTAAGCCCAAGACAACTGGAGCAAGCCCAAGACAAGTGGAGCAAGCCCACAAAAACTGGAGTAAAGCCAAGATAACTGGAGCAATCCCAAGACCCCTGGAGCAAGCCCAAAAAGAACTTGAGCAAGTCCAAAAGAACTGGAGAAAATCCAAGGAAACTGGAGCAAGCACAAGAGAACTGGAGCAAGCCCAATACAACTGGAGCAAGTCCAATACATCAGGAGCAAGGCTAAGACAACTGGAGCAAGCTAAAGACACCTTGAGCAAGCCAAAGATAACTGGAGCAAGGCCAAGATACCTGGAGCAAGCCCAAGAGACCTGGAGCAAGCCTGATACAACGGGAGCAAGGCCAGGACAACTAGAGCAAGCCCAAGACAACTGGAGCAAGCCCAAGACGACTGGAGCAAGCCCAAGACAAGTGGAGCAAGCCCAAGACAAGTGGACCAAGCCCAAGACAACTGGAGAAAGGCCAAGACAACTGTAGCAAGCCTAAGGCAACTGGATCAAGCCCAATACAACTGAAACAAGCACAAGACAATTGGAACAAGTCCAAGACCATTGGAGTAAGGCCAATACAGCTGTAAAAAGCCGAAGACAACTGGAGAAAGCCCACAATAACTGGAGCAAGTCCAATATAACTGGAGCAAACCCAAAACAACAGGAGAAAACCCAATACATTTGGAGAAAGCCCAAGACAACTGGAGCAAGACCTAGCCAAGTGGAGCAAGGCCAGGACAACTTGAGCAAGGCCAAGACAGATGGTGCAGGCCATAGACAGCTGGAGCAAGGCCAAGACAACTGAAGCAAGCTCTCGACAACTGGAGCAAGCCCAAGACAACTGGGGCAAGCCCATGACAACTGGAGCAAGCCTAAGACAACTGAAGCAATGCCATGAAAACTGGAGTAGCACAAGAAATCTGAAGCAAGCCAAAGACAACTGGAGCAAGCCTACGAAAACTGGAGCAAGGCCAAGACAACAAGAGCAAGCCCAAGACACCTGGAGCAAGCCCAAAACATCTGGAGCAAGACCAAGACAACTGGAACAAGGCCAAGAAAATTGGAGCAAGCTGAAGACAACGGGAGCAAGCCCAAGACAACTTAAGCAAGTCCAAGACAACTAGGAAAATGGCAAGACAATTGGAGCAAGCCCAAGACAACTGGAGCAAGACCAAGACAAGTGGACCAAGCCCAAGACAACTGGAGAAAGACTATGACAACTGGAGCATGGCCAAGACAACTAGAGCAAGACCAAGACAACTGAAGCAAGTCCAAGACAACTGGAGCAAGTCGAAAACAACTGGAGCAATGCCAAGACACCTGGAGCAAGCCCAAGACAACTGGAGCAAGGCCAAGACAACTGTAGCAAGCCCAAGACAACTGAAGCAAGCCCAAGACAACTGGAGCAAGCCCAAGACAACTGGAGCAAGACCAAGACAACTCGAGTTAGGCCAAGACAACTGGACCAAGGCCAAGAAAATTGGAGCAAGCCCAAGACAGCTGGAGCAAGCCCAAGACAACTGGAGCAGGCCAAAGACAGCCGGAACAAGGCCAAGACAAGTGGAGCAAGGCCAAGANAGCAAGCCCAAGACAACTGGAGCAAGCCCAAGAGAACTAAAACACGCCCAAGACAACTGGAGCAAGTCCAAGACAACTGGAGCAAGGCCAAGAAAACCAGAGCAAGCCGAAGACAACAAGAGCAAGCCCAAGACAACTGGATCAAGGCCAGTACAACTGGAGCAAACCCAAGACAATAGGAGCAAGTCCAAGACAATTGCAGCACGCCCAAGAAAACTGGCGCAAGCCCAAGATAACTAGCGCAAGGCCAAGACAACTGGAGCAAGGCCAAGACAACTGGAGCAAGGCCAAGACAACTAGGGCAAGGCAAAGACAGATGGAGCAAGCCCTAGACATCTGGAGCAAGTGTAACGCTCTAGTGCCAAAGTGTGGAACTCTAGTGCCAAAGTGTGACACTCTAGTGCCAAGGTGTGAAGCTCTAGTGCCAATGTGTGATGCTCTAGTGCCAAAGTGTGATGGTCTAATGCTAACGTGTGACGCTCGAGTGCCGAAGTGTGAAGATATAGTGCCAAAGTGTGACGCTCTAGTGCCAACGTTTGGAGCTCTAGTTCCAAACAGTGACGCTCTAGTGCCAAACTGTGACGCTGTTGTGCCAAAGTGTGACGCTATAGTGCCAAAGTGTGGAGCTCTAGTGCCAAAGTGTGATGCTATAGTGCCAAAGTGTGACGCTCTAGTGCCAAAGGGTGACGCTCTAGTGCCAAAGTGAGACGCTCGAGTGCCAAAGTGTAACGCTCTAGCACCAAAGTTCGAAATCTAGTGTCCAAGTATGACGCTCTAGTATGAAAGTGTGACGCTCTATTGCCAAAGTGTGACTCTCCTGTGCCAAAGTGTGACGCTCTAATGCCAAAGTGTGAAGCTCTAGTACCCAAGAGTGAAGTGCTAGTGCCAAAGTGTGACGCTCTAGTGCCAAATTGTGACGCTCAAATGCCAAAGTGTGACGCTCTAGTACCAAAGTGTGACGCTCTAGTGCCAAAGTGTGACGCTCTAGTGCCAAAGTGTGACGCTCTAGTGCCAAAGTGTGACGCTCTAGC
>SZWC01004061.1:156869-180443 GCA_023375785.1 Penium margaritaceum
GTGCCAAAGTATGACGCTCTTGTGCCAAAGTGTGAATCTCTAGTGCCAAGTGTGACACTCTAGTGCCAAAGTGTGATGCTCTAGTACCAAAGTGTGACGCTCCAGTGCCAAAGTGTGACGCTCTAGTTCAAAAGTGCGACATTCTATTGCAAGAGTGTGACGCTCTAGTGCCAAAGTGTGACGCTCTAGTGCCAAAGTGTGACGCTCTAGTGCCAAAGTGTGACGCTCAAGTGCAAAAGTGTGACGCTCTAGTACCAAAGTGTGACGCTCTAGTACCAACGTATGAAGCTCTAGTGCCAAAGTGTGAAGAGTCAATGCCAAAGTGTGACGCTCTAGTGTCAATGTTTGACGCTCTAGTGCCAAAATGTGACGCTCTAGTGCCAAAGTGTGATGCTCTAGTGCTAAAATGTGACGCTCTAGTCCCAGAGTGTGACGCTCTTGTGCCAAAGGGTGACACTCTAGTGCCCAAGTGTGACGCTTTAGTGCCAAAGTTTGATGCTCTAGTGCCAAAGTGTGACGCTCTAGTGCCAGAGTGTGAAGCTCTAGTGCCAAAGTGTGAAGCTCTTGTGTCAGTGTGTGACGCTCTAGTGCCAAAGTGTGACGTTCTAGTTCCAAAGTTCGAAACTCTAGTGCCAACGTGTGATGCTCTAGTGCTAATGTGTAACGCTGTACTGCCAAAGTGTGATGCTCTAGTTCCAAATTGTGACCCTCTAGTGCCAAATTGTGAAGCTCTAGTGCCAAAGTGTAACGCTCTAGTGCCAAAGTGTGGAGCTCTAGTGCCAAAGTATGCCGCTCTAGTGCCAAAGTTTGAAGCTCTAGTACCAAAGTGTGACGCTCAAGTGCCAAAATGTGACGCTCTAGTGCCAAAGTGTGACGCTCTAGTGCCAACATGTGACGCTCTAGTTCCAAACTGGGACGCTCTAGTACCAAAGTGTGACGCTCTAGTACCAACGTATGAAGCTCTAGTGCCAAAGTGTGACTCTCTAATGCCAAAGTGTGACGATCTAGTGCCAACGTGTTACGCTGTAGTGCCAAAGTGTGACGCTCTAGTGCCAAAGTGTAGAGCTCTAGTGCCAAAGCGTGATGCTCTAGTGCCCAAGTGTGACGCTCTAGTGCCAAAGTGTGACGCTATAGTGCCAAGGTCTGACGCTCTAGTGCCAAAGTGTAGAGCTCTAGTGCCAAAGCGTGATGCTCTAGTGCCCAAGTGTGACGCTCTAGTGCCAAAGTGTGACGCTATAGTGCCAAGGTCTGACGCTCTATTGCCAGAGTTTGAAGCTCTAATGCCAAAGTGTGATGTTCCAGTGCCAAAGTGTGACACTCTAGTCCTAAATTATGTCGCTCTAGTGCCAAAGTGTGTTTCTCTAGTGCCAAAGTGTGATTCTCTAGTGCCAAAGTGTGTTGCTCTAGTACCAGCGTGTGACGCTCTAGTGCCAAAGTGTGACGCTCTAGTTCCAAAGTGCGACACTCTATTGCCAAAGTGAGATGCTCTAGTGCCAAAATGTGGCGCTCTAGTGTCCAAGTTCGAAACTCTAGTGCCAAGGTGTGACACTCTATTGCCAAAGTGTGATACTCTAGTGCCAAAGTGTGGCACTCTAGTTCCAAGGAGTGACGCTCTAGTGCCAAAGTGTGAAGCTCTAGTACAAAAGTGTGACGCTCTATTGCCAAAGTGTGATACTCTAGTGCCAAAGTGTGGCACTCTAGTTCCAAGGAGTGACGCTCTAGTGCCAAAGTGTGAAGCTCTAGTACAAAAGTGTGACGCTCTAGTTCCAAGCTGTGAAGCTCTAGTGCCAAAGTGTGATGCTCTAGTGCCAAAGTTTGATGCTCTAGTGCCAACGTGTGACGCTCGAGTGCCAAAGTGTGGAGCTCTCGTTCTAGAGTGTGATGCTCTAGTGCCAAAATGTGACGCTTTAGTGCCAAAGTGTGACGCTATAGTGCCAAAGTGTGATGCTCTAGTGCCAACGTGTGACGCTCGAGTGCCAAAGTGTGGAGCTCTCGTTCTAGAGTGTGATGCTCTAGTGCCAAAATGTGACGCTTTAGTGCCAAAGTGTGACGCTATAGTGCCAAAGTGTGGAGCTCTACTGCCAAAGTGTGATGCTATAGTGCCTAAGTGTGACGCTCTAGTGCCAAAGTGTGACGCTCTAGTGCCAAAGAGTGATGCTCTAGTACCAAAATGTCACGCTCTAGTGCCAAAGTTTGAAATGATAGTGCCCAAGTGTGAAGCTTTAGTACGAAAGTGTGACGCTATATTGCCAAAGTGTGACTCTCCTGTGCCAAAGTTTGACGGTCTAGTTCCAGAGTGTGAAGCTCTAGTGTGACGCTCTAGTGCCAAAGTGTGAAGGTCTAGTGCCACAGTGTGACGCTCTAGTGCCAAAGTGTGAAGCGCTAGAGCCAAAATGAGACGCTCTTGTGCCAAAGTGTGACACTCTAGTGCTAAAGTGTGACGCTCTAGTGCCAAAGTGTGACACTGTAGTGCCAACGTGTGATGCTCAAGTGCCAAATTGTGATGCTCTAGTGCCAATGTGTGACGCTCTAGTGTCAAAGTGTGACGCTCTAGTGCCAAAGTGTGGAACTCTAGTGCAAAAGTGTGACGCTCTAGTGCCAAGGTGTGAAGCTCCAGTTCCAAAGTGTGATGCTCTAGTGCAAAAGATAGATGGTCTAATGCAAAGGTGTGACGTTCGAGTGCCAAAGTGTCAAGCTCTAGTGCCAAAGTGTGACCCTCTAGTGCAGACGTTTGGAGCTCTAGTTCTAAAGTGTGACGATTTAGTGCCCAAGTATGACATTGTAGTGCCAAAGTGTGACGCTATAGTGCCAAAGTGTGGAGCTCTAGTGCCAAAGTGTGATGCTCTAGTGCCAAAGTGTGACGCTCAAGTGCCAAAGTGTGACGCTCTAGTGCCAAAGTGTGACGCTCTTGTGCCAAAGTGTGACACTCTAGTTCCAAAGTGCGAGACTCTATTGCAAGAGTGTGACGCTCTAGTGCCAAAGTGTGACGCTCTAGTGCCAAAGTGTGACGCTCTTGTGCCAAAGTGTGACACTCTAGTTCCAAAGTGCGAGACTCTATTGCAAGAGTGTGACGCTCTAGTGCCAAATTGTGACGCTCAAGTGCCAAAGTTCCAAACTCTAGTGCCAAAGTCTGAGGCTCTAGTGCCACAGTGTGACGCTCAAGTGCGAAAGTGTGACGCTCTAGTACCAGAGTGTGAAGGTCTAGTGCCACAATGTGACGCTCTGGTGCCAAAGTGTGAAGCGCCAGTGCCAAAGTGTGACGCTCTAGTGCCAAAGTGTGAGGCTCTAGTGCCAAAGTGTGACGCTCTAGTGCCAATGTGTGACACCCTAGTGCAAAATTATGATGCTCTAATGCCAATGTTTGGAGCTCTAGTGCCAAAGTGTGACGCTCTAGTGCCAAAGTTTGACGCTGTAGTATCAAAGTCTGACGGTCTAGTGCCAGAGTTTGAAGCTCTAGTGCCAAAGTGTGTGACGCTCTTGTGCCAAAGTGTGACAATCTAGTGCCAAAGTGTGACGCTCTAGTGCCAGAGTTTGAAGCTCTAGTGCCAAAGTGTGTGACGCTCTTGTGCCAAAGTGTGACAATCTAGTGCCAAAGTGTGACGCTCTAGGGCCAAAGTGTGAATCCCCAGTGCCAAAGTGTGATACTCTTGTGCCAAAGTGTGACGCTCTAGTACCAAAGTGTGACGCTCTAGTGCCAAAGTGTGACGCTCTAGTTCCAAAGTGCGACACTCTATTGCCAAATTGTGACGCTCTAGTGGCACACTGATGCTCTAGTGCCAATGTTTGAAACTATAGTGCCAAAGTGTGACGCTCTAGTGCCATAGTGTGACACTCTAGTGCCAAAGTATGACGCTCTACTTCCAAGGAGTGACGCTCTACTGCCAATGTGTGAAGCTCTAGTGCCAAATTGTGACGCTCTAGTGCCACAGTGTGACACTCTAGTGCCAAAGTATGACGCTCTACTTCCAAGGAGTGACGCTCTACTGCCAATGTGTGAAGCTCTAGTGCCAAATTGTGACGCTCTAGTGCCACAGTGTGACGCTCTAGTGTCAAAGTGTGATGCTCTAGTGCCAAAGTGTGGAACTCAAGTGGCAAAGTGTGACGCTCTAGTGCCAAGGTGTGAAGCTCCAGTGCCAAAGTGTGATGCTCTAGTGCCAAAGATTGATGGTCTAATGCAAACGTGTGACGCTCGAGTGCCAAAGTGTGAAGCTCTTGTGCCAACGTTTGGAGCTCTAGTTCCAAAGTGTGACGCTCTAGTGCCAAAGATTGATGGTCTAATGCAAACGTGTGACGCTCGAGTGCCAAAGTGTGAAGCTCTTGTGCCAACGTTTGGAGCTCTAGTTCCAAAGTGTGACGCTCTAGTGCCAAAGTGTGACACTCTTGTGCCAAAGTGTGAATGTCTAGTGCCAAAATGTAACACTCTAGTGCCAAAGTGTGACGCTCTAGTACCAAAGTGTGACGCTCTAGTGCCAAAGTGTGACACTCTAGTTCCAAAGTGCGACACTTTATTGCAAGAGTGTGACGCTCTAGTGCCAAAGTGTGACGCTCTAGTGCCAAATTTCGAAACTCTAGTGCCAAAGTGTGAGGTTCTAGTGCCAAAGTGTGACGCTCAAGTGCCAACGTGTGACTCTCTAGTACCAAAGTGTGAAGGTCTAGTGCCACAGTGTGACGCTCTAGTTCCAAAGTGTGAAGCGCCAGTGCCAAAGTGTGACGCTCTTGTGCCTAAGTGTGATGCTCTAGTGCGGGAATGTGACGCTCTAGTGCCAAAGTGTTTCGCTCTGGTGCCAAAGTGTGACGCTCTAGTCCCAACGTGTGATGCTCTTGTTCCATAGGGGGACGCTCTAGTGTCCAAGCGTGACGCTCTAGTGCCAAAGCATGATGCTCTAGTGCCAGAGTGTGACGCTCTAGTGCCAGAGTGTGAAGCTCTAGTGCCAAAGTGTGAAGCTCTTGCGTCAAAGTGTGACGCTCTAGTGCCAAAGTGTGACGCTCTAGTGCCAAAGTTCGAAACTCTAGTGCCAACGTGTGATGCTCTACTGCCAATGTGTGACGTTGTAGTGTCAAATTGTGACGCTCTAGTTCCAAAGTGTGACGCTCTAGTGCCAAACTGTGAAGCTCTAGTGCCAACGTGTGATGCTCTACTGCCAATGTGTGACGTTGTAGTGTCAAATTGTGACGCTCTAGTTCCAAAGTGTGACGCTCTAGTGCCAAACTGTGAAGCTCTAGTGCCAAAATGTAATGCTCTGGTGCCAAAGTGTGAAGCTCTAGTGCCAAAGTATGACGCTCTAGTGCCAAAGTTTGAAGCTCTAGTGCCAAGTGTGACGCTCAAGTGCCAAAATGTGACGCTCTAGTGCCAAATTTTGACGCTCTAGTGCCAAAGTGGGATGCTCTAGTGCTAAAGTGTGACACTCCAGTACCAAAATATGAAGCTCTAGTGCGAAAGTGTGACGCTCTAGTGCCAAAGTGTGACAACCTAGTGCCAAAGTATGACGCTCTAGTGCCAAAGTGGGATGCTCTAGTGCTAAAGTGTGACACTCCAGTACCAAAATATGAAGCTCTAGTGCGAAAGTGTGACGCTCTAGTGCCAAAGTGTGACAACCTAGTGCCAAAGTATGACGTTCTAGTGCCAAAGTGTGAAGGTCTAATGCCAAAGTGTGATGCTCTAGTGCCAAACGTGTGACGCTCTAGTGCCAAAGTGTGCTGCTCTAGTGCCAAAGTGTGACACTCTACTGCCAACATTTGGAGCTCTATTGCCAAAGTGTGACGCTCTAGTCCCAAAGTGTGACGCTGTAGTGCCAAAGTGTGATGCTCTAGTGCCAATGTGTGGAGCTCGAGTGCCAAAGTGTGATGCTCTAGTGCCAAAGTGTGACGCTCTAGTGCCAAAGTGTGACGCTCTAGTGCCAAAGTGTGAATCTGTAGTGCCAAAGTGTGATGCTCTAGTGCCAATGTGTGGAGCTCGAGTGCCAAAGTGTGATGCTCTAGTGCCAAAGTGTGACGCTCTAGTGCCAAAGTGTGACGCTCTAGTGCCAAAGTGTGAATCTCTAGTGCCAAAGTGTGGAGGTTGAGTGCCAAAGTGTGATGCTCTAGTGCCAAAGTGTGACGCTCTACTGCCAAAGTGTGACGCTCTATTGCCAAAGTGTGACGCTCTATTGCTAAAGTGTGACGCTCTAGTGCCAAAGTGTGATGCTCTAGTGCCAAAGTGTGACGCTCTACTGCCAAAGTGTGACGCTCTATTGCCAAAGTGTGACGCTCTATTGCTAAAGTGTGACGCTCTAGTGCCAAAGTGTGAATCTGTAGTGCCAAAGTGTGATGCTCTAGTACCAAAGTGTGACGCTCTAGTGCAAAAATGCGACGCTCTAGTTCCAAAGTGCAACACTCTATTGCCAAAGTGTGAAGCTCTAGTGCCAAAGGGTAACGCTATGGTGCCAAAGTGTGAAGCTCTAGTGCCAAAGTATGACGCTGTAGTGCCAATGTGTGAAGCTCTAGTTTCAAAGTGTGCCGCTTAGTGCCAAAGTGTGACGCTCTAGTGCCAAAGTGTGACATTCTAGTGCCAAAGTGTGAAGGTCTAGTGCAAAAGTGTGATGCTCTAGTGCCAAATTTGTGATGCTCTAGTGCCAACGTGTGACGCTCTAATGCCAAAGTGTGACGCTCTAATGCCAACGTTTGGAGCTCTAGTGCCAAAGTGTGACGCTCTAGTGCCAAAGTGTGACGCTGTAGTGCCAAAATGTGACGCGCTAGTGCCAAAGTGTGACGCTCTAATGCCAAAGTGTGACGCTCTAATGCCAACGTTTGGAGCTCTAGTGCCAAAGTGTGACGCTCTAGTGCCAAAGTGTGACGCTGTAGTGCCAAAATGTGACGCGCTAGTGCCAAAGTGTGACCTTCTAGTGCCAAAGTATGGAGCCCTAGTGCCAAGGTGTGATGCTCTAGTGCCAAAGTGTCACGCTCTAGTGGCAAAGTGTTACGCTCTAGTGCCAAAGTGTGACGCTCTAGTGCCAAAGTTCAAAACTCCAGTGCCAAGGTGTGATGCTCTAGTGCCAAAGTGTCACGCTCTAGTGGCAAAGTGTTACGCTCTAGTGCCAAAGTGTGACGCTCTAGTGCCAAAGCTCAAAACTATAGTGCCCAAGTGTGACGCCCTAGTGCCAAAGTGTGATGCTCTAGTGCAAAAGTGTGACTCTCCAATGCCAAAGTGTGACGCTCTAGTGATAAAGCGTGAAGCTCTAGTGCCAAAGTGTGAAGCTCTAGTGCCAAAGTGTGATGCTCTAGTGCAAAAGTGTGACTCTCCAATGCCAAAGTGTGACGCTCTAGTGATAAAGCGTGAAGCTCTAGTGCCAAAGTGTGAAGCTCTAGTGCCAATGTGTGACGCTCTAGTGCCAAAGTGTGACGCTCTAGTACCAAAGTGTGACGCTCTAGTACCGAAATGTGACGCTCTAGTTCCAAAGTGCAACATTCTATTGCCAACGTGTGACGCTCTAGTACCAAAGTGTGACGCTCTAGTGCCAAAGTTCAAAACTCCAGTGCCAAGGTGTGATGCTCTAGTGCCAAAGTGTGACGCTCGAGTGCAAAAGTGTGACGTTCTAGTTCCAAAGTGTGACGCTCTAGTAGCAAAGTGTGAAGCTCTAGCGCCAAAGTGGGACGCTCTAGTTTCAAATTGTAAAGCTCTAGTGCCAAAGTGTGATGCTCTAGTTCCAAAGTGTGGAGATCTAGTTCCAACGTGTGACGCTCAAGTGCCAAGGTGTGACCCTCTAGTGCTAAATTGTGACGCTTTAGTGCCAAAGTGGGACGCTCTAGTGCAAGTGTGATGCTCTAGTACCAAAATGTGAAGCTCTATGGCCAAAGTGTGACGCTCTAGTTCCAAAAGTGTAACGCTCTAGTACCAAAGTGTGACGATTTAGTGCCAAAGTCTGAAGGTCTAGTGCCAAAGTGTGAATCTCTAGTGCCAAAGCGTAACGCTATAGTGCCAAAGTGTGATGCTCTAGTGCCAAAGTGAAACACTGTAGTCCCAAATGGGATGCTCTCGTGCCAAAGTGTGATGCTCTAGTGCGAAAGTGCAAAGCTCTAGTGCCAAAGTGTACCGCTCTAGTGCCAAAGTGTGATGCTCTAATGCCAAAGTGTGAAGCTCTAGTGTGGAAGTGTGAAGCTCTAATGCCAAAGTGTGACGATCTTGTGCTAAAGTGTGACGCTATAGTACCAAAGTGTGACGCTCTAGTGCTAAAATGTGAAGCACTAGTGCCAAAGTGTGATGCTCTAGTGCCAAAGTGTGACGCTCTAGTGCCAATGTCGGATGCTCTAGTGCCAAAATGTGACAATCTAGTGCCAAGGTGCAGAGCTCTAATGCCACAGTGTGACGCTCTAGTGCCACAGTGTGCCGCTCTAGTGCCAAAGTGTGATGCTCCAGTACCAATGTGGGATGCTCTAGCGCGGAAGTGTGAAGCTCTTGTGCCAAAGTGTGATGCTCTAGTGCTAACGTGTGATGGTCTAGTGCCAAAGAGTGATGCTCTAGTGCCAAAGTGTAGAACTCTAGTGCCAAAGTGTGACGCTCTAGTGCCAAGGTGTGAAGCTCTAGTGCCAAAGTGTGATGCTCTAGTGCCAAAGTGTGATGGTCTAATGCAAAAGTGTGACGCTCTAGTGCCAAAGTGTGACGCTCTAGTGCCAAGGTGTGAAGCTCTAGTGCCAAAGTGTGATGCTCTAGTGCCAAAGTGTGATGGTCTAATGCAAAAGTGTGACGCTCTAGTGCCAAAGTGTGACGCTCTAGTGCCAAAGTGTGATGCTCTAGTGCCAAATTGTGACGCTCTAAAGCCAACGTATGAAGCTCTAGTGCCAACATGTGAAGCTCTTGTGCCAAAGTGTGACGCTCTAGTGCCAAAGTGTGATGCTCTAGTGCCAAATTGTGACGCTCTAAAGCCAACGTATGAAGCTCTAGTGCCAACATGTGAAGCTCTTGTGCCAAAGTGTGACGCTCTAGTGCCAAAGTGTGACGCTCTAGTGCCTAAGTTCGAAACTCTAGGGCCAAAGTGTGATGTTCTAGTGCAAATGTCTGACGCTCTAGTGCCAAAGTGTGACGCTCAAATTCCAAAGTGTGACGCTCTAGTGCCAAAGTGTGAAGCTATAGTGCCAAAGTGTAATGCTGTGGTGCCAAAGTGTGAAGCTCTAGTGCCAAAGTATGACGCTCTAGTGCCAAAGTGTGAAGCTCTAGTGCCAACGTGTGACGCTCAAGTGCCGAAGTGTGACGCTCTAGTGCCAAAGTGTGACTCCCTAGTGACAAAGTTGGACGCTCTAGTGCCAAAGTGTGACACTCTAGTGCCAAACTGTGATGATTTAGTGCCAAAGTGTGACGTTCTAGTGCAAAAGTGTGAAGGTCTAGTGCCAAAGTGTGATGCTCTAGTGCCAAACATGTGACGCTTTAGTGCCAAAGTGTGATGCTCTAGTGCCAAAGTGTGACGCTCTAGTGCCAAAGTGTGACGTTCTAGTGCAAAAGTGTGAAGGTCTAGTGCCAAAGTGTGATGCTCTAGTGCCAAACATGTGACGCTTTAGTGCCAAAGTGTGATGCTCTAGTGCCAAAGTGTGACGCTCTAATGCCAACGTTTGGAGTTCTAGTGCCAAAGTGTGACGCTCTAGTGCCAAAGTGTGACGCTATAGTGCCAAAGTGTGACGCTCTAGTGCCAAAGTGTGGAGCTCTAGTGCCAAAGTGTGATACTCTAGTGCCAAAGTGTGACGCTCTAGTGCCAAAGTGTGATGCTGTAGTGCGAAAGTCTGACACTCTAGTGCAAAGGTTGAAGCTCTTTTGCCAAAGTGTGCACTCTAGTGCCAAAGTGTGACATTCTAGTGCCAACGTGTGACGCTCTTGTGCCAAAGTGTGAATCTCTAGTGTGAAAGTGTGATGCTCTAGTGCCAAAGTATGGCGCTCTAGTACCAAAGTGTGACGCTCTTGTGCCAAAATGTGACGCTCTAGTGCCAAAATGCAAGACTCTAGTGCCAAAGTGTGACCCTCTAGTGCCACATTGTGACACTAGAGTGCCAAAGTGTGACGCTCTAGTTTTAAAGTGTGGCGCTCTAGTGCCAAATTGTGAAGCTCTATTGCCAAAGTGTGACGCTCTAGTGCCAATGTGTGACGCTCTAGTGTCAAAGTGTGACGCTCTAGTGCCAAAGTGTGGAACTCTAGTGCCAAAGTGTGACGCTCTAGTGCCAATGTGTGACGCTCTAGTGTCAAAGTGTGACGCTCTAGTGCCAAAGTGTGGAACTCTAGTGCCAAAGTGTGACGTTCTAGTGCCAAGGTATGAAGCTCTAGTGCCAAAGTGTGATGCTCAAGTGCCAAAATGTGATGCTCTTGTGCCAAAGTGTGGCGCTCGAGTGCCAAAGTGTGAAGCTCTAGTGCCAATGTGTGACGCTCTAGTGCCAAAGTATGAAGCGCTAGTGCCAAAGTGTGACGCTCTACTGCCAAAGTGTGACGCTCTATTGCAAAAGTGTGACGCTCTAGTGCCAATGTGTGACGCTCTAGTGCCAAAGTATGAAGCGCTAGTGCCAAAGTGTGACGCTCTACTGCCAAAGTGTGACGCTCTATTGCAAAAGTGTGACGCTCTAGTGCCAATGTGTGACGCTCTAGTGCCAAAGTATGAAGCGCTAGTGCCAAAGTGTGACGCTCTACTGCCAAAGTGTGACGCTCTATTGCAAAAGTGTGACGCTCTAGTGCCAATGTGTGACGCTCTAGTGCCAAAGTATGAAGCGCTAGTGCCAAAGTGTGACGCTCTACTGCCAAAGTGTGACGCTCTATTGCAAAAGTGTGACGCTCTAGTGCCAATGTGTGACGCTCTAGTGCCAAAGTATGAAGCGCTAGTGCCAAAGTGTGACGCTCTACTGCCAAAGTGTGACGCTCTATTGCAAAAGTGTGACGCTCTAGTGCCAATGTGTGACGCTCTAGTGCCAAAGTATGAAGCGCTAGTGCCAAAGTGTGACGCTCTACTGCCAAAGTGTGACGCTCTATTGCAAAAGTGTGACGCTCTAGTGCCAATGTGTGACGCTCTAGTGCCAAAGTATGAAGCGCTAGTGCCAAAGTGTGACGCTCTACTGCCAAAGTGTGACGCTCTATTGCAAAAGTGTGACGCTCTAGTGCCAATGTGTGACGCTCTAGTGCCAAAGTATGAAGCGCTAGTGCCAAAGTGTGACGCTCTACTGCCAAAGTGTGACGCTCTATTGCAAAAGTGTGACGCTCTAGTGCCAATGTGTGACGCTCTAGTGCCAAAGTATGAAGCGCTAGTGCCAAAGTGTGACGCTCTACTGCCAAAGTGTGACGCTCTATTGCAAAAGTGTGACGCTCTAGTGCCAATGTGTGACGCTCTAGTGCCAAAGTATGAAGCGCTAGTGCCAAAGTGTGACGCTCTACTGCCAAAGTGTGACGCTCTATTGCAAAAGTGTGACGCTCTAGTGCCAATGTGTGACGCTCTAGTGCCAAAGTATGAAGCGCTAGTGCCAAAGTGTGACGCTCTAGTGCCAAAGTATGAAGCGCTAGTGCCAAAGTGTGGCGCTCTAGTGCCAAAGTGTGACGCTCTAGTGCCAAAGTGCGACGCTCTAGTGCCAAAGTGTGACGCTATAGTGCCAAAGTGTGACGCTCTAGTGCCAAAGTGCAAGGGTCTAGTGCCAAAGTTTGAAACTCTACTGCGAAAGTATGATACTCTTGTGCGAAAGTGTGACGCTCTAGTGCCAAATTGTGATGCTGTAGTGCCAAAGTGTGACGCTCTAGTGCCAAAGTTTGAAACTCTACTGCGAAAGTATGATACTCTTGTGCGAAAGTGTGACGCTCTAGTGCCAAATTGTGATGCTGTAGTGCCAAAGTGTGACGCTCTAGTGCCAAAGTGTTACACTCTAGTGCCAAAGTGTGACGCTCTTGCGCCAAAGTGTGAACCTCAAGTGCCAAAGTGTGACACTCCAGTGCCAACGTGTGATGCTCTAGTACCAAAGTGTGATGCTCTAGTGCCAAAGTGTGACGCTCTAGTTCCAAATTGCAACACTCTATTGCAAAAGTGCGAGGCTCTAGTGCCAAAGTGTGACGCTCTAGTGCCAAAGTGTGATGCTCTAGTGCCAAATTTTGAAACTCTCGTGCCCAAGTGTGACACTCTAGTGCCAAAGTGTGAGGCTCTAGTGCCAAAGTGTGACTCTCATGTGCCAAAGTGTGATGCTCTAGTGCCAAAGTGTGAAGCTCTATTGCCAATGTATGACGCTTCTGTACCAAAGTGTGAAGGTCTAGTGCCACAGTGTGACCATCTAGTGCTAAAGTGTGAAGCGCTAGTGCCAGAGTGTGACGCTCTAGTGCCAAAGTGTGACACTCTAGTGCCAAAGTGTGATGCTCTAGTGCCAAAGTGTGATGCTCTAGTGCCAAAGTGTGACGCTCTAGTGCCAAAGTGTGACACTCTAGTGCCAAAGTGTGATGCTCTAGTGCCAAAGTGTGATGCTCTAGTGCCAAAGTGTGACGCTCTAGTCCCAAAGTGTGATGCTCTTGTGCCAAAGGGTGACGCTCTAGGACCAAGTTGTGACACTGTAGTGCCAAAGTGCGATGCTCTAGTGCCAAAGTGTGACGCTCTAGTGCCAAAGTGTAAAGCTCTAGTGCCAAAGTGTGAAGCTCTTGTGTCGAATTGTGACGCTCTAGTGCCAAAGTGTGACGCTCTAGTGCCAAAGTTTGAAACTCTAGTGCCAACATGTGATGCTTTAGTGCCAATGTGTGACGCTCTAGTGCCAAAGTGTGACGCTCTAGTGCCAAAGTTTGAAACTCTAGTGCCAACATGTGATGCTTTAGTGCCAATGTGTGACGCTCTAGTGCCAAAGTGTGACGCTCTAGTTCTCAAGTGTGACGCTCTAGTGCCAACGTGTGAAGCTCTAGAGCCAAAGTGTAATGCTCTGGTGCCAAAGTGTGAAGCTCTAGTGCCAAAGTATGACGTTCTAGTGCCAAATTGTCAAACTCTAGTGCCAAAGTGTGACGCTCTAGTTCTCAAGTGTGACGCTCTAGTGCCAACGTGTGAAGCTCTAGAGCCAAAGTGTAATGCTCTGGTGCCAAAGTGTGAAGCTCTAGTGCCAAAGTATGACGTTCTAGTGCCAAATTGTGAAACTCTAGTGCCAAAGTGTGACGCTCAAGTGCCCGAGTGTGACGCTCTAGTGCCAAAGGGTGATGAACTAGTGCCAAACTGGGACGCTCTAGTGCCAAAGTGTGATGCTCTAGTACCAAAGTATGAAGCTCTAGTGCCAAAGTGTGACGCTCTAGTGCCAAAGTGTTACGATCTAGAGCTAACGTGTGACGTTCTAATGCCAAAGTGTGAAGGTCTAGTGCCAAAGTGTGATACTCTAGTGCCACGCGTGTGACGCTCTAGTGCCAAAGTAAGACGCTCTAGTGCCAAATTGTGACGCTCTACTGCCAACATTTGGACCTCTAGTTCCAAAGTGTGATGCTCTAGTGCCATAGTGTGACGCTCTAGTGCCGAAGTGTGACGCTCTAGTGCCAAGGTGTGAAGCTCTAGTGCCAAGGTGTGATGCTCTAGTGCCAAAGTGTGACGCTCTAAAGCCAAAGTGTGAAGCTATTGTGTCGAAGTGTGACACTCTAGTGCCAGAGTGTGACGCTCTAGTGCCAAGGTGTGAAGCTCTAGTGCCAAGGTGTGATGCTCTAGTGCCAAAGTGTGACGCTCTAAAGCCAAAGTGTGAAGCTATTGTGTCGAAGTGTGACACTCTAGTGCCAGAGTGTGACGCTCTAGTGCCAAGGTGTGAAGCTCTAGTGCCAAGGTGTGATGCTCTAGTGCCAAAGTGTGACGCTCTAAAGCCAAAGTGTGAAGCTATTGTGTCGAAGTGTGACACTCTAGTGCCAGAGTGTGACGCTCTAGTGCCAAGGTGTGAAGCTCTAGTGCCAAGGTGTGATGCTCTAGTGCCAAAGTGTGACGCTCTAAAGCCAAAGTGTGAAGCTATTGTGTCGAAGTGTGACACTCTAGTGCCAGAGTGTGACGCTCTAGTGCCAAGGTGTGAAGCTCTAGTGCCAAGGTGTGATGCTCTAGTGCCAAAGTGTGACGCTCTAAAGCCAAAGTGTGAAGCTATTGTGTCGAAGTGTGACACTCTAGTGCCAGAGTGTGACGCTCTAGTGCCAAGGTGTGAAGCTCTAGTGCCAAGGTGTGATGCTCTAGTGCCAAAGTGTGACGCTCTAAAGCCAAAGTGTGAAGCTATTGTGTCGAAGTGTGACACTCTAGTGCCAGAGTGTGACGCTCTAGTGCCAAGGTGTGAAGCTCTAGTGCCAAGGTGTGATGCTCTAGTGCCAAAGTGTGACGCTCTAAAGCCAAAGTGTGAAGCTATTGTGTCGAAGTGTGACACTCTAGTGCCAGAGTGTGACGCTCTAGTGCCAAGGTGTGAAGCTCTAGTGCCAAGGTGTGATGCTCTAGTGCCAAAGTGTGACGCTCTAAAGCCAAAGTGTGAAGCTATTGTGTCGAAGTGTGACACTCTAGTGCCAGAGTGTGACGCTCTAGTGCCAAGGTGTGAAGCTCTAGTGCCAAGGTGTGATGCTCTAGTGCCAAAGTGTGACGCTCTAAAGCCAAAGTGTGAAGCTATTGTGTCGAAGTGTGACACTCTAGTGCCAGAGTGTGACGCTCTAGTGCCAAGGTGTGAAGCTCTAGTGCCAAGGTGTGATGCTCTAGTGCCAAAGTGTGACGCTCTAAAGCCAAAGTGTGAAGCTATTGTGTCGAAGTGTGACACTCTAGTGCCAGAGTGTGACGCTCTAGTGCCAAGGTGTGAAGCTCTAGTGCCAAGGTGTGATGCTCTAGTGCCAAAGTGTGACGCTCTAAAGCCAAAGTGTGAAGCTATTGTGTCGAAGTGTGACACTCTAGTGCCAGAGTGTGACGCTCTAGTGCCAAGGTGTGAAGCTCTAGTGCCAAGGTGTGATGCTCTAGTGCCAAAGTGTGACGCTCTAAAGCCAAAGTGTGAAGCTATTGTGTCGAAGTGTGACACTCTAGTGCCAGAGTGTGACGCTCTAGTGCCAAGGTGTGAAGCTCTAGTGCCAAGGTGTGATGCTCTAGTGCCAAAGTGTGACGCTCTAAAGCCAAAGTGTGAAGCTATTGTGTCGAAGTGTGACACTCTAGTGCCAGAGTGTGACGCTCTAGTGCCAAGGTGTGAAGCTCTAGTGCCAAGGTGTGATTCTCTAGTGCCAAAGTTTGACGCTCGAGTGCCAAAGTGTGAAGCTCTAGTGCCAACGTGTGATGCTTTAGTGCCAAAGTGTGACGCTCTATTGCAAAAGTGTGACGCTTTAGCGCCAAAGTGTGACACCCTAGTGCCCAAGTGTGACGCTTTAGTGCCAAAGTGTGAAGGTCTAGTGCTACAGTGTGACGCTCTAGTGCCAAAGTATGAAGCGCTAGTGCCAAAGTGTGATGCTCTAGTGCCAAAGTGTGACGCTCTAGTGCCAAAGTGCAAAGCTCTAGTGCCAAAGTGTGACGCTATAGTGCCAAAGTGTGACGCTCTAGTGCCAAAGTGTGACGCAATAGTGACAACGTGCGAGGCCCTAGTTCCAAAGTTTGAACCTCTACTGCCAAAGTGTGATACTCTACTGCCAAAGTGTGACGCTCTAGTGCCAAAGTGTGATGCTGTAGTGCTAAAGTCTGACGCTGTAGTGCCGAAGATTGAAGCTCTAGTGCCAAAGTGTGACGCTCTAGTGCCAAAGTGTTACACTCTAGTGCCAAAGTGTGACGCTCTTGCGCCAAAGTGTGAACCTCAAGTGCCAATGTGTGACGCTCCAGTGGCAAAGTGTGACGCTCTAGTACCAAAGTAAGATGCTCTAGTGCCAAAGTGTAACACTCTACTTCCAAATTGCAACTCTCTATTGTAAACGTGTAACGCTCTAGTGCCAAAGTGTGACACTCTAGTGCCAAAGCTCGAAACTCTAGTGCCAAAGTGTGAGGCTCTCATGCCAAAGTGTGATGCTCTAGTGCCAAAGTGTGACGCTCTAGTGCCAAAGTTCGAAACTCTACTGTCCAAGTGTGGTACTCTAGTGCCAAAGTGTGAGGCTCTAGTGCCAAAGTGTGACTCTCCTGTGCCAAAGTGTGACGCTCTAGCGCCAAAGTGTGAAGCTCTAGTGCCAAAGGGTGATGCTCCAGTACCAAAGTGTGAAGGTCTAGTGCCACAGTGTGACGCTCTAGTGCCAAAGTGTGAAGCGCCAGTGCCAGAGTGTGACGCTCTAGTGCCAGAGTGTGACACTCTAGTGCCAAGTGTGATGCTCTATTGCCAAATTGTGATGCTCTAGTGCCAAAGTGTGAAGCGCCAGTGCCAGAGTGTGACGCTCTAGTGCCAGAGTGTGACACTCTAGTGCCAAGTGTGATGCTCTATTGCCAAATTGTGATGCTCTAGTGCCAAAGTGTGACGCTCTAGTCCCAAAGTGGGACGCTCTTGTGCCAAAGGGTGACGCTCTAGAACCAAAGTGTGTCACTGTAGTGCCAAACTGCGATGCTCTAGTGCCAAAGTGTGACGCTCTGGTGCCAAAGTGTGACGCTCTAGTCCCAAAGTGGGACGCTCTTGTGCCAAAGGGTGACGCTCTAGAACCAAAGTGTGTCACTGTAGTGCCAAACTGCGATGCTCTAGTGCCAAAGTGTGACGCTCTGGTGCCAAAGTGTGAAGCTCTAAAGCCAAAGTGTGAAGCTATTGTGTCGAAGTGTGACACTCTAGTGCCAGAGTGTGACGCTCTAGTGCCAAAGTTTGAAACTCTAGTGCCAACATGTGATGCTCTAGTGCCAATGTGTGACGCTCTGATGCCAAAGTGTGACGCTCTAGTTCTCAAGTGTGACGCTCTACTGCCAACGTGTGAAGCTCTAGAGCCAAAGTGTAACGCTCTGGTGCCAAAGTGTGAAGCTCTAGTGCCAAAGAACGACGCTCTAGTGCCAAAGTGTGAAACTATAGTACCAAAGTGTGACGCTCAAGTGCCAAAGTGCGACGCTCTAGTGCCAAAGTGTGACGATCTAGTGCCAAATTGAGACGCTCTAGTGCCAGAGAGTGACACTCTAGTACCAAAGTATGAAGCTCTAGTGCCAAAGTGTGACGCTCAAGTGCCAAAGTGCGACGCTCTAGTGCCAAAGTGTGACGATCTAGTGCCAAATTGAGACGCTCTAGTGCCAGAGAGTGACACTCTAGTACCAAAGTATGAAGCTCTAGTGCCAAAGTGTGACGCTCTAGTGCCAAAGTGTCACGATCTAGTGCCAAAGTATGACGGTCTAGTGCGAAAGTGTGAAGATCTAGTGCCAAAGTGTGATGCTCTAGTGCCATACTTGTGACGCTCTAGTGCCAAAGTGTCACGATCTAGTGCCAAAGTATGACGGTCTAGTGCGAAAGTGTGAAGATCTAGTGCCAAAGTGTGATGCTCTAGTGCCATACTTGTGACGCTCTAGTGCCAAAGAAAGACGCTCTAGTGCCAAATTGTGACGCTCTAATGCCAACATTCGGAGCTCTAATTCCAAGGTGTGATGCTCTAGTGCCAAAGTGTGACGCTCTAGTGCCAAAGTGTTGTCATAATGAAATCTTGAAAAGAGGGTCACAACTGACTAACCACATCTGAATAACGGTTCAGGCCCAGCATCAGAACCACCTTGACCAACGACCCCTATCCGTTCGACCGTTCGGAGCTTGGTCAAATCATCACCTAAAAGCGTGACACCTGTCATCCGCGTCCGCCTAGCGGAAAGAAGCTGTTGTTCAGCTCATTATTGTCCTGTTCTGTCCTTTTTATAACAAGGAAGTTCATTCCCTTGAGTTAACCAGAACAGTTTTGCACATCATGTTCCCTTTTGGTTCCGTGGCTTTGCCGCCGTGTCCTTGCTCTGCTCCCTTCCACTCCCTTCGTCCACCACTCTCAGCTCTCTCTTCGCTTCGTCACTTCTGACTTCTTACTTACTCCCGACGCATCTCTCGCTTCGTCTCTCGTGAGGCCTTCCGACTGACTCCTTGGACCCGCTCTCACCTTGCAGCTGACGTCATTGCATCTGCTTGCTTCTGCTCCTGCCGGCCTCGCGCAGTGCATTCTTCTGACATGGTATCAGAGCATCAGGCAACATCACCTGGTTCCCCGTGATCGCGTCATCGCTTTGCCGCCATCCCTCATTCCTTTGCGTCGTTCTGCCACCGCTATCGTCGTCTTGCGCCTCTCCGCTTCGACAACAGTTGACATCAGCAGTGCCGCCTGGAGAAGTCCCACGCTGTAGACACGCCTAGTCATCTTGAGAACGCCCTGCGCCCATTCCCCCGCCCGTGGCCAACTCTTGGTAACCTGCCGTCCTCAACAGCTGCACGAACACTCCCGATTCGCCTTCTGCCGTCATCTTCCAAGAAGCTTCCTGTCGCCGATTCTCTGCTTCTCCTCATCTCCGCAACCATGCAAGTACCTCCGCCGTTTTATTCTCCTCTCAGCAGCCTCATCCGCTCCTTCTATCTCATCGGCATCACCCTCCTCGCATCTGTGGTGTCGCGCCGCATCCTCGCACCGCATTCTCGCGTGATCAGCAACAGCAGCACAACTGCCGCCGTCAGGATATCGGACACCACCAGTCTTCCTGCTCCCATTGTGAGCCAACTGGGGAACAAGCTGTCACTCTCTTGGCATCAGCGAACCAGTGTCTCTGTCTGTCGCACACCTTCTTCTTCCGCAACCTCCGTCCTTTCACTGCCGAGACATCGGACACCACCAGTCTTCCTGCCCGTCGGTCTCGGACCAACTGTGGAACAAACCGTCACTCTCCTGAAAGCAGAAGACTTGATTGTTGCGTGTTGCTCACCCCTACCTCGCCATCCTCCACCTGCCATGTCCTCCACTCTCTGTCTCCACGACACTCTCGTCATTGTCACCAGCCTTCCTCCCTCTCATTCTAATGCCATCATCACCTTTCTCTCCTGTCCTCAGTCCTCCTCCTCATCGCTCTTCTTCGCGCCGCCCTCAGCATCATCCGCGCCGCCTTCTCATCAGTCTTCATCATCAGCTCTCGTCATCAGCGCACGTGGTTCCGCCTATGCACCCACTCAGCCATTCGTTGCCTCTACCTTCTTTCGCTTCCCTTTCGCATCAGCTCGGCACAAGGATCCGCCCGGTCGCATTGCCCTCTTCGCGACGACCTGCGCCCACACCGAAATCTTCTACAGCGCACGTGGTTTCGCCCCTGTGCCCACTCCTATTTCACCAGCTTCCGCCGCCTCAGCATCAGCATCTGCAACCAACGCAAGGACCTACACGAGCTAGCTGCCCGCTTCGCAGCAGCCTGCACCCATGCCAGACGCAGATTTCTCGTGGGGCGTTGGCACCTGCCTTCCCCTTGCCGCATTCTACTCCTTTATCCTGCAGCGCACGTGGTTTTGCCCCTGTGCCCACTCCTTCAACAGCCGTCCTCTCCTCCTCCTCTTCGCTTACGTATCCTTCTGCTCGGCACACGGATCCGTCCGGTCGCATTGCTTGTTCCGCGACGACCTGCGCCCACGCCGAACCTTTCACAGTGAACGAAGTTTCAAATACCTTCAATATGTCGTGGCACAATGTGGCTTCAATGCACAGTGACCAACCAAAGTATGCATATGTCACTAACCATGACCAACAAATTTCACTTCATGTGGTCAACGTTGAAAACACATAACACGAGTCACAAATGGTCAGAGGGGAAAACAATGGGTTGGGAACACTAGTTATCAACTAGCAAGTACAAACACCTTCAACAAGCAGTGGCACGGTATGGCTAGCGTGCACAGTGACCAACCAAAGGATGCATACGTCACTNAACGGTAAGGAGAGGAAACAATGCTATGAGAATATTGGTTCTCAACAACCAAGTACAATGACCTTCAGTCAGTAGTAGCACGGTGTGCCTACCATGCACAATGACTGACCAAAGTAGGCATATGAACTGCCTTTGACCAGAGAAATCCGCTGTGTGTGGTCAACGTTTACAACTCATAATACGAGTCACAAGTGGTCAGAGTGGGAAACAATGGTTTGGGAATACTTGGTATCGACTAGCAAGTACAAAGACTTTCGATAAGTGGTGGCACGGTATGGGTACCATGCACAATGACCAACCAAAATATTCCTGTGTCATTGAATATCATAAAAATAGTTTCACTGAGTCTTGTCAACTTTCCTTTTTACGGCTGGTGAATCGCAGCAATGGTTGACAGGTTATTCAAGCTCTAAGGTGCAAAATTCAAAACATAGTCTGCGTCAATTGTTTATGAATAAACTGAATTTGTTATCATTCATACTTTTGAAAACTACCCTAGAATCTTACACCCCCTTGTTTTATGCCCTTTACCCATAGGCACCCTTATAATGTCATTTGGACAACATGAACACCATGTGAGTTGGCTTAGTGCTTATATAGTTAGATTCTGGAGCGATAGGTCCTGGGTTTGAATCCTCGTACGCGCAATATAGAATAGGCTCGCAACCTGAGGGGGGGGGGGGCGGCCGTGTTGTGCTACCTCAACTCTACCTTCGAGCCTAAGCCGTGGGGGGGTAGGGGGGTGTCATAATGCGGTCGCAAATCTGTCCCCCAGGTCGTCCACGGAACATCCCTCTAGGGGGGTGGGAGGGAGTATTTCACTGAAGGCACCTACGCGTATCAAATAAACAAAAACTGGCCTGGTGTCAAAGGGAGAAACCTTTTGCTATTTATTGAATAGCAGGTGCAAATAATTTCAACATGTAGTGGAACGGTGTGGCTACCATGTACAATGACCAAAAGGTTAGGCATGTGCCACTTACCATGACCAAATAATTTTCCGATGCGTGGTCAACGTTGACAACCAATAATATGGGTCACGAATTGTCAGAGGGGGAAACAATGGGTTGGGAACACCAAGTATCACATAGCAAGCACAAGGGGCTTCAATACGTTGTGGCACGGAGTGAAGACCATGCACGATGACCAACCAAAGTAGGCATATGTCTTTGACCATGACCAAATAATGTCACTATGTGTGGTAAACTTTGACAACTTACAACACGAGTCACAAATGGTCAGGGTGGAAGGTAATGGGTTGTGAATACTAGTTATCTACTAGCAAGCACAAATACCTTCAATATTTAGTGGCAGAATATTGCTTCAATGCACAGTGACCAACCAAAGTATGCATCTATCACTGACCATGACGAAAGAATTTCACTTCATGTGGTCAACGTTGAAAACGCATAACACAAGTCACAAATGGTCAGAGGGGAAAAAAATGGGTTGGGAATACTAGTTATCAACTAGGAAGTACAAAGACCCTCAACAAGCAGTGGCACAGTATGGCTAGCGTGCACAGTGACCAACCAAAAGATGCATACGTCACTGACTACGACCGAATAAGTCCACTATGTGTGGTCAACATTGACAACTCATAACACGAGTCACAAATGGTCAGAGGGAGAGACAATGGTTTGGGAAGCCTATGTATTGACTATAAAGGACAAAGAACTTCAATACGTAGTGGCACGGTGTGGCTAATATGCACACCAAACAACCAAACTCGGCATATGTCACTGACCATGACGAACGAATTTCACTTCATGTGGTCAACGTTGACCACCCATATTGAAATTTTGTGGTCATGATCAGTGACATATGCCGAGTTTGGTTGTTTGGTGTGCATATTAGCCACACCGTGCCACTACGTATTGAAGTTCTTTGTCCTTTATAGTCAATACATAGGCTTCCCAAACCATTGTCTCTCCCTCTGACCATTTGTGACTCGTCTTATGAGTTGTCAACGTTCACCACACAAAGCGGATTTCTTTGGTCAAAGGCAGTACATATGCCTACTTTGATCGGTCATTGTGCATCGTAGACACACCGTGCTACTACTGCCTGAAGGTCATTGTACTTGGTAGTTGAAAACCGATATTCCCATAGCATTGTTTCCTGTCCTGACCGTTGTGACTCGTGTCATGGTTGGTCAACGTTGACCACCCATATTGAAATTTTGTGGTCATGATCAGTGACATATGCCGAGTTTGGTTGTTTGGTGTGCATATTAGCCACACCGTGCCACTACGTATTGAAGTTCTTTGTCCTTTATAGTCAATACATAGGCTTCCCAAACCATTGTCTCTCCCTCTGACCATTTGTGACTCGTCTTATGAGTTGTCAACGTTCACCACACAAAGCGGATTTCTTTGGTCAAAGGCAGTACATATGCCTACTTTGATCGGTCATTGTGCATCGTAGACACACCGTGCTACTACTGCCTGAAGGTCATTGTACTTGGTAGTTGAAAACCGATATTCCCATAGCATTGTTTCCTGTCCTGACCGTTGTGACTCGTGTCATGGTTGGTCAACGTTGACCAACCATAACACGAGTCACAAATGGTCAGGGTGGAAGGTAATGGTTTGTGAAGACTAGTTATCTACTAGCAAGTACAAATACCTTCAATATGTAGTGGCAGAATGTGGCTTCAATGCACAGTGACCAACCAAAGTATGCATATGTCACTGACCATGAGGAACGAATTTCACTTCATGTGGTCAACGTTGAAAACGCATAACACGAGTCACAAATGGTCAGAGGGGAAAACAATGGGTTGGGAACACTAGTTATCAACAAGGAAGTACAAAGACCTTCAACAAGCAGTGGCACGGTATGGCTAGCGTGCACAGTGACCAACCAAAGGATGCATACGTCACTGAGTACGACCGAATAAGTCCACTATGTGTGGTCAACATTGACAGCTCATAACACGAGTGACAAATGTTCAGAGGGAGAGACAATGGTTTGGGAAGCCTATGTATTGACCAAAAAGGACAAAGAACTTCAATGCGTAGTGGCACGGTGTGGCTAATATGCACACCAAACAACCAAACTAGGCATATGTCACTGATCATGCCCACAAAATTTCAATGTGGGTGGTCAACGTTGACCAACCATAACACGAGTCACAAACGGTCAGAATAGGAAACAATGCTATGGGAATATCGGTTCTCAACTACCACGTACAACGACCTTCAGTCAGTAGTAGCACGGTGTGGCTACCATGCACAATGACCGACCAAAGTAGGCATATGTACTGCNAAATGGTCAATATGGAAGGTAATGGTTTGTGAATACTAGTTATCTACTAGCAAGTACAAATACCTTCAATATGTAGTGGCACAATGTGGCTTCAATGCACAGTGACCAACCAAAGTATGCATGTGTCACTAACCATGACCACCAAATTTCACTTCATGTGGTCAACATTGGAAACGCATAACACGAGTCACAAATGGTCAGAGGGGAAAACAATGGGTTGGGAACACTAGTTATCAACTAACAAGTACAAAGACCTTCAACAAGCAGTGGCACGATATGGCTAGCGTGCACAATGACCAACCAAAGGATGCATACGTCACTGACTACGACCGAATAAGTCCACTATGTGTGGTCAACATTGACAACTCATAACACGAGTCACACACGGTCAGGACAGGAAACAATGCTATGGGAATATCGGTTCTCAACTGCCAAGTACAACGACCTTCATTCAGTAGTAGCACGGTGTGGCTACCATGTACAATGACCGACCAAAGTAGGCATATGTACTGCCTTTGACCAAAGAAATCCGCTGTGTGTGGTCAACGTTGACAAC
>SZWC01004062.1:0-12897 GCA_023375785.1 Penium margaritaceum
TATGTGTGGTCAACGTTGACAACCCATAACATGGGTCACAAATTATCAGAGGGGGAAACAATGGTTTGGGAATACTAGATACCAACTAGCAAGTACAGCGATCTTCAATCACTATAAGCACGGTGTGACTACCATGCACAATGACCGACCAAAGTAGGCATATGCACTGCCCCTGACCAAAGAAATCCGCTATGTGTGGTAAACGTTGACAACTCATAATAGGAGTCGCAAATGGTCAGAGGGGGAGACAATGGTTTGGGAACACCAGGTATCAACTAGCAGGCACAAGGACCTTGAATTAGTTGTGGCACGGTGTGGATACCATACACGATGACCAGCAAGAGTAGGCATATGTCACTAACCATGACCAAATAATGTCGCTAAGTATGGAAAACTGTGCCAACTCATAAAACGAGTCACAAATTGTCAGAAAGGAAGACAATTGTTTGTGAATACCAGTTATCTAGTAGCAAGTACAACTACCTTCAACATGTAGTGGCACAGCGTGGCTACCATGCACAGTGACCAACCAAAGTATGCATATGTGACTGACCATGACCAACAAATTTCACTTCATGTGGTCAGCGTTGACAACTCACAACACGAGTCACGGATAGTCAAAGGGGGGTAACAATGGTTTGGGAACACTAGCTATTAACCAGAAAGCACAAAACCTTCAATACGTAGTGACATGGCATGTTGACCATGTACAGTGACAAACCAAAGTAGGCATATGTCACTAACCATGACTGAACGAACTTCACAGTGTGTGGTCAACGTTGCAAACTCATAACAAAAGTCGCAAACGGTCCGAGGGGGAAACAATGGGTTGGGAACACTCGTTGTCAACTAGCAAGTACGACGCACTTCAACAAGCAGTGGCACGGCGTGGCTAGCATGCACAATGACCAACCAAAGGATGAATACGTCACTGACTATGACCGAAAGTCCACTATGTGTGGACAATATTGACATCTCATAACACGAGTCACAAATGGTCAGCAGGAGAGACAATGGTTTGGGAACTCTATGCATGGACTAGAAAGGACAAGCAACTTCAATACAAAGTGGCACGGTGTGGCTAATATGCACAGCAAACAACCAAACAAGGCATATGTCACAGACCATCACCAAAGAATTTCAATATGGGTGGTCAACGTTCTCCAACTATAGCACGAGTCACAAACGGTAAGAGGGGGAAACCATGGTCCGGGAATATCATTTATTAACTAGCAAGCATAATGAACTTCAATCAGTAGTAGCACGGTGTGGCTACCATGCACAATGACCGACCAAAGAAAGCCCCTGTGTATTGTCAGCGTTTAAAACTCATAATACGAGTCACAAATAGTCATAGGGGGGAACAATTGTTTGGGAACACCAGGTATCAACTAGCAGGCTCAAGGAACTTCAATAAGTTGTGGAACTGTGTGGATACCATGCACGATGCCCAACCAAAGTAGGCATATGTCACTGACCATGACCAAATAATTTCACTAAGTATGGTAAACTTTGACAGCTAACAACACGAATCACAAATGGTCAGAGTGGAAGACAATGGTTTGTGAATACTAGTTATCGAGTAACAAGTACAAATACCTTCAATATGTAGTGGCAAAACGTGGCTACCATGCACAGTGACCAACCAATGTATGCAGATGTGACTGACCATGACCAACAAATTTCCCTTCATGTGGTCAGCATTGACAACACACAACACGAGTCACAGGTAGTCAACGACGGGTAACAATGGTTTGGGAACACTAGCTATTATCTAGAACCCACAAATACCTTCAATACGCAGTGACGCAGCGTGGTAACCATGTACAGTGACAAACCAAAGTAGGCATATGTCACTAACCATGACCAAACGAATCTCACCGTGTGTGGTCAACGTTGAAAACACATAACACGAGTCACAAATGGTCAGAGGGGGGAACAATGGGTTGGGAACACTCGTTCTCAACTAGCAAGTACAAAGACCTTCAACAAGCAGTGGCACGGGGTTGCTAGCGTGCACAGTGACCAACCAAAGGATGAATACGTCACTGACTATGACCGAAGAAGTCCACTATGTGTGGTCAACATTGACAACTCATAACACGAGTCACAAATGGTCAGATGGAGAGACAACGGTTTGGGAACCCTATGCATGGACTATAAAGGACAAATAACTTCAATACGCAGTGGCATGGTGTGGCTACTATGCACGGCTAACAACCAAACTATGCATATATCTCTGACCACGACCAAAGAATTTCACTATGGGTGGTCAACGTTCACCAACCATAACACGAGTCACAGACGGTCCGAGGTGGAAACAATGGGCTCAGAAAATCAGTTCTCAAGTAGCAAGTACAACAACCTTCAGTCAGTAGAAGCACGGTGTGGCTGTCATGCACAATGACCAACCAAAGTAGGCATATGTACTGCCTTTGACCAAAGAACTCCCCTGTGTGTGGTAAACATTGACAACTCATAATACAAGTCACAAATAGTCAGAGGGGGAAACATTTTTTTGGGAACACGAGGTATCAGCTAGCAAGCACAATGACCTTCAATACGTTGTGGCAGGGTGTGGATACCATGTACGGTGACCAACGAAGGTATGCATATGTCACTGACCATGACCAAGTAATGTCACCATGTGTGGTAAACTTTGACAACTCATAACACGAGTCACAAATGGTCAGGCTGAAAGATAATGGTTTGTGAATACTAGCTATCGACTAGCAAGTACAAATACCTTCAATCTGTATTGGCAGAGTGTGGCTACCATGCACAGTGAAAACCCAAAGTATGCATATGTCACTGGCCATTACGAAAGAATTCCACTTCATGTGGTCAATGTTGAGAGCTCACAGCACGTGTAACAGATATTCAGAGGTGGTAATAATGGTTTGGGAACACTACGTACATACTAGACAGCACAAAGACCTTGCATACTTAGTGACACGGCGTGGTAACCATGTACAGTGACAAACCAAAGTAGGCGTATGTCATTCACCATGACCAAATGTGTTTCACAGTGTGTGGTCAACGTTGAAAGCTCATAACATGAGTCACAAATGGCAAGTGGGGGAAACCATGGGTTGGGAGCACTAGTTATCAAGTAGCAAGTAGAACTATTTTCAACAAGTAGTGGAATGTTGTGGCTAGCGTGCACAGTGACCAACCAAAGGATACATACGTTACTGACTATGACCGAATAATTCCACTGTGTATGGTCAACATTAGAAA
This sequence comes from Penium margaritaceum, assembly GCA_023375785.1. NCBI lineage: Eukaryota > Viridiplantae > Streptophyta > Zygnematophyceae > Desmidiales > Peniaceae > Penium > Penium margaritaceum. The sequence continues at coordinate 3,241 of SZWC01004062.1, forward strand.
CTCATAACACGAGTCACAAGTGGTCAAAGGGAGAGACAATGGTTTGGGAAGCGTATGTATCGACTAGAAATGACAAAGAACTTCGATACATAGTGGCATGGTGTGGCTACGATGCACACCAAATAGCCACACTAGGCATATGTGACTGACCATAACCAGAGATTTTCAAAATGGGTGGTCAACGTTCACCAACCTTACCACGAGTCACAAACAGTCAGAGGGGGAAACAATGGTCTGGGAATATCAGTTCTCAACAATAAAGTACAACGACCTTCAATCAGTAGTAGCACGGTGTGGCTACCATGCACAATGACTGAGCAAAGCAGGCATACGTACTGCCTTTGACAACGGAAATCTGCTGTGTGGTCAACGTTGCCAACTCATGATAGGAGTCAGAAATGGTCAAAGGGGGAGACAATGGTTTGGGAAAACCAGGTATCAACTAGCAAGCACAAGGACCTTAAATATGTTGTGGCACGGTGTGAATACCATGCACGATGACCACCCAAAGTAGGCATATGTCACAGACCATGGCCAGATAATCTCACTATGTGTGGTAAACTTTGACAACTTATAACACGAGTCACAATTGGTCAGAGTGGTAGACAATGGTTTGTGAATACTAGTTATCAACTAGCAAGTGCAAATACCTTTAACATGTAGTGGCACAGCGTTGCCAGCATGTAAAGTGACCAACCAACGTATGCACACGTCACTGACCATGATCAACGAATTTCACTTCATGCAGTCAGCGTTGACAACTCACAACACGAGTCACAGATAGTACAAGGGGGATAACAGTAGTTTGGGAACACGGGCTACAAATAAGAAAGCATAAACACCTTGAATACGTAGTGACACGGCGTGGTAACCATGTACAGTGACAAACCAAAGTCGGATCACATAAACCAAAGGCGGGTCACAAAAACCGAAGCCAAGTCACAGAAACCATATCGGGTCACAGAAACCAAAGCCGGGTAATGGAAACCAAAGCCGGGTCACAGACACCAACACCGGGTCACAGAAACCAAAGCCTGTTCAACAAACCAATTGCGGTGCACAGAAACCAAAGCCCGGTCATAGAAACCAAAGCCGGGTCATAGATAACAAAGCTGGATCACAGAATCCAAAGCCGGATCACAGAAACCAAAGCCGGGTCACACCAACCAAAGCCAGGTCACAGAACCAAAGCCGGGTCACAGAAACCAAACCCAGGTCACAGAAACCAAAGCGGTGTCACAGAAACCAAAGTGGGGTCACAGAAACCAAAGCCGGGCCACAAATATCAAAGCCGGGTCATAGAAACCAAAGCCAGGTCACAAAAACCAAAACCGGGTCAGAAAAACCAAATTCGGGTCACGTAACCCAAAGCCGGGTCAGAGAAACCAAAGCCGGTTCAGAGAAACCAAAGCCAGTTCACAGAAAGCAAACCCGGGTCACAAAAACCAAAGTTGGGTGACAGAGACCAAACCGGGTCACAGAAACCAAAGCCGGGTCACAGAAATCAAAGCCGGGTCACAGAAACCAAAGCAAGGTCACAAAAACAAAGCTGGGACACAGAAGCCAAAGCCGGGTCACAACAACCCAAGCCGGGTCACAGAAACCAAAGCTGAGTCACGTAAAACAAAGCCAGGTCACAGAAAGCAAAGCTGGGTCACGCGAACAAAAGCCGGGTCACAAAAACCAAAGCCAGGTCAGAGAATCAAAAGCCATGAAACAGAAACCAATGCCGGGCCTCACAATCCAAAGCCGGATCACAGAAACCAAAGCCAGGTCACATCAACCAAAGCCAGGTCACAGAACCAACACTGGGTCATAGAACCCAGAGCCGGGTCATAGACACCAAAGCCGAGTTACAGAAACCAATGCAGGGTCACAGAAACCAAAGCAGGGTCACATAAACCAAAGCTAGGTCACAGAAGCCAAAGCCGGATCACATAAACCAAAACCGGATCACATAAACCAAAGCCGGGTCACATAAAGAAAGCCGGGTCACAGGCACCAAAGCCGGGTCACATAAACCAAAGCCGGGTCACAGAAACCAAAGCCTGGTCACAAAAACCAAAGCTGGGTAACATAAACAAGAGCCGGGTCACATCAACGACAGCCAAGTCACGGAAACCAAAGCCGGGTCACATAAACCAAAACCGGGTCACAGAAACCAAAACCGGGTCACATAAACCAAAGCCGGGTCACATATACGAAAGCCGGGTCACATAAACCAAAACCAGGTCACAGATACCAAACCTGAGTCACAAAAACCAAAGCCGGGTCACATAAACCAAAGCAGGGTAACAGAAACCAAAGCCGGATGACAAAAACCAAAGCCAGGTCACATAAACCAAAGCCGGTTCACAGAAACAAAAGATGGGTTATGGAAACCAAAGCCGGGTTACAGAAAAAAAGCTGGGTCCCAGACACCAAAGCCGCGTCACATAAACCAAAGACGGGTCAGATGAACAAAAGCCAGGTCACAGAAACCAAGGCCCGGTCACAAAACTCAAAGCCGGGTCACACAAACATAAGCCAGGTCACAGAAACCAAAGCCGGGTCCCAGAAACCAAAGCCGGGTCACTGCAACCAAAGACGGGTCACATAAACCAAAGCCGAGTCACAGAAAACAAAGCAGGTCACAGAAAGCAAGGCCGGGTCACACAAACAATAGCCGGGTCACAAAAACCAAAGCCAGTTGAGAGAATAAAAAACCGGGTCACAGCAGCCAAAGCCGGTTTACAGAAACCAAAGCCGGGTCACAGAAACCAAAGCCGGCTCACAGAAACCAAAGCTGGGTCACAGAAACCAAAGTTGGATCACAGCAACCAACGCTGGGTCACACAAACCAAAGCCGGGTCACAGAAAGCAAAGCCGGATCACTGAAATAAAAGCCGTATCACAGAAACCAAAGCCGGGTCACTGCAACCAAAGCCGAGTAACAGAAACCAAAGCCGGGTCACAGAAACCAAAGCCAAGTCAGAGAAACCAAAGCCGGGTCATTGAACCCAAAGCCAGGTCACAGAAACCAAAGCCGGGTCACAGCAACCAAAGTCGGGTCACAGAAACCAAAGCCGGATCACAGAAACAAAAGCCGAGTCACATAAAACAAAGCCGGGTCACAGAAAGCAAAGCCGGGTCATACAAACCAAAGCCGGGTCACAAAAACCAAAGCCAGGTCAGAGATACCAAAGCCGGGTCACGGAAGCAAAAGCCGGGTATCAGAAACCGAAGTCAGCTCACAGAAGCCAAAGCCTGGTCACACAAACGAAAACCAGGTCACAAAAACAAAGCCGGGTCACATAAACCAAAGCCGGGTCTCAACAACCAAAGCCGGGTCACGGAAACCAAAGACGGGACACAGAAACCAATGCTGGGTCACAGTAACCAAAGCCGGTCACAATAACCAAAGCCGGGTCATTGAAACGAAAGACGAGTAACAGAAACCGAAGCTGGGTCACAGGAACCAAAGCCGGGTCACAGAAACCAAAGCCAGGTAATTGGAACCAAAACCAGGTCACAGAAACCAAAGCCGGGTCACAGCAACCACAGTCGGGTCACATGAACCAAAGCCGGATCACAGAAACAAAAGCCGAGTCACAGAAAAAAAGCCGGGTCACTGAAAGCAAAGCCGGGTCATACAAGAAAAAGCCCGGTCATAGAAACCAAAGCCAGGTCAGAGATACCAAAGGCGGGTCACAGAAACCAAAGCCGGGTCACAGAAACCAAAGCCGGGTCACAGAAGCCAAAGCCGGGTCACACAAACGAGAACCGGGTCACAAAAACAAAGCCGGGGCACACAAACCAAAGCCGGGTCTCAAAAACCAAAGCCAGGTCACAGAAAGCAAAGACGGGACATAGAAACCAACGTCAGGTCACAGAAACCAAAGCCTGGTCACAGAAACCAAAGCCAGGTCACCGAAACCAAAACTGGGTCATAGGAACCAAAGCCGGGTCATAGAAAGGAAAGCCAGGTCATAGAAACCAAAGAAGGGTCACAAAAACCAAAGCCGGGTCAAATAAACCAAAGCTGGATAAACCAAAGCCGGATCACAGAAACCAAAGCTGGGCCACAGAAATGAAAGCCGGGTCATATAAACCAGAGCCGGGTCACATAGACCAAAGCCGGGTCACATAAACCAAAGCTGGGTCATACAAGCCAAAGCTGGGGCACTCAAACCAAAGCCGGGTCATATAAACCAAAGCCGGGTCACACAAACGTAGGCCGGGCCTACTTGCGTCCTACTTGTGCCCTTCTTGCACCCTAGTTGCACCCTAGTTGCGCCCTAGTTGCGCCTAGTTGCGCACTAGTTGCGCCGTAGTTGCGCCCTAGTTACGCCCTAGTTGTGCCCTAGTTGCGCCCTAGTTATGTCGTAGTTGCGCCCTAGTTGCGCCCTGGTCCCGCCCTAGTCGCGCCCTAGTTGCGCCCTAGTTGCGCCCTACTTGCACCCTATTTGCGCCCTTATTACACTCTACTTGCGCCCTATTGGCACCCTATTTGCGCCCTGGTTATGCCTTAGTTGGGCAGTAGTTACACTCTAGTTGTGCCCTAGTTGCGTCCTATTTGCGTCCTACTTGTGCCCTACTTCTGTTCTAGTTGCGCCTTGGTTGCGCCTTAGTTGCGCCCAACTTACACACTAGTTACACCCTAATTGCGCCCTAGTTGCTCCCTCGTTGTGCCCTATTTGTGCCCTAGTTGCGCCCTGGTTGTGCCGCGGTTGGGCCCTAGTTACACCCCAGTTGCGCCCTGGCTGCGCCCCGGTTGCCCCCTGGTTGCGCCCTAGTTGCGCCCAAGTCCCACCCTATTCGCGCCCTAGTTGCGCCCTAGTTGCGCCCTGGTTGCACCCTCGTTGCACCCTAGTTGCGCCCTAGTTGCGCCCTAGTTGCACCCTAGTTGTGCCCTGGTTGCGTCCTAGTTGAGCCCTACTTGCACCCTAGTTGCGCCCTTCTTGCGCCCTACTGGCGCCTACTTGCACCCTAGTTGCGCCTCAGTTGAAGGTCATTGTCCTTGCTAGTTGATACCTGGTGTTCCCAAACAATTGTTTCCCCCTCTGACTATTTGTGACTCGTATTATGAGTTGTCAACGTTGACCACACACAGTGGATTTCTTTGGTCAAAGGCAGTACATATGCCTACTTTGGTCGGTCATTGTGTATGGTAGACACACCGTGCTACTACTAATGGAAGGGCGCTGTACTTGCTAGTTGAGAACTGACAATCCCTGACCATTGTTTCCCCCTCTGACCGTTTGTGCCTCGTGTCGTGGTTGGTAAACGCTGACCACCCATGTTGAAATTCCTTGGTCATGTTCAGGGCTATTCTTAGTTTGGTTGTTTGGTGTGCATAGTAGACACACCGTGCCTCTACCTCTTGAAGTTGTTTGTCCTTTCTCGTGCATGCATAGGGTTCCCAAACCATTGTCTCTCCCTCTGACCATTTGTGACCCGTGTTATGCGTTCTCAACGTTGACCACGCATACTGGATTTCTTCCGTCATAGTCAGTGACGTATTCATGCTCTGGCTGGTCACTGTGCACGCTAGCCAAACCGTGCCACTTCTTGTTGAAGTTCCTCGTACGTGCTAGTTGACAACAAGTGTTCCCAACCCATTGTTTCCCCCTATGACCATTTGTGACTCCTGTTATGAGTTTTCAATATTGACCACACACGGTGAAATTCCTTTGGTCATGGTTAGTGACATATGCCTATATAGGTTTGTCAATGTACATGGTTACCACGCGGTGTCACTACATATGAAACGTATGTGTGCTTTCTAGCTAATAAGTAGTGTTCCCAAACCATTGTTACCCCCCTTTGACTATTTGTGACTCGTGTTATGAGCTGTCAAAGTTTACCACACTTAGTGACATTGTTTGGTCATGGTCTGTGACATATGCCTACTTTGGTTGGTCATCATGCCTGGCATCCATACCGTGCCACAACTTGTTGAAGGTCCTTGTGCTTGCTAGTTGATACCTGATGTTCCCAGACCATTGTTTCCCACTCTGACCATTTGTGATCCGTATTATGAGTTGTCAACGCTGTCCACACACAGTGAATTTCTTTGGTCAAAGGCAGTACATATGCCTACTTTGGTCGGTCATTGTGCATGGTAGCCACACTGTGCTTATACTGATTGAAGGTCCCTGTACTTGCTAGTCGAGGACTGATCTTTCCAGACAATTGTTTCCCACTTTGACCGTTTGTGACTCGTGTTATGGTTGGTGAATGTTGACCACCCATGTTGAAATTCTTTGTTCATGGACAGTGACATATCCCTACTTTGGTTGTTTGGTGTGCATAGTAGCCACGCCATGCCACTACGTATTGAATTTCTTTGTCATTTATAGTCAATACATAGGGTTCCTAACCCATTGTCTCGCCCTCTGACCATTTGTGACTCGTGTTATGAGTTTTCAATGTTGACCACACATAGTGGACTTCTTTGGTCATAGTCATTGACATACGCATCCTTTGGTTGGTCACTGTGCACGCTAGCCACTTCGTGCCACTACTTGTTGAAAGTATTGCTACTTGCTAGATGATAACTAGTGTCCCCAACCCAATGTTTCCCCCTCTGACCATTTGTGACTCATGTTGTGCGTTTTCAATGTTGACCACACACTGTGAAATTGTGTTGGTCATGGTTAGTGACATATGCCTACTTTGGGTTGTCACTGTGTATGGTTACCATGCAGTGTCACTACGTATTGAACGTCTCTGTGCTTTCTTGTTGAAAACTAGTGTTTCCAACACTTTGTTACCCTCTCTGAATATATGTGGCACGTGTTGTGAGTTGTCAACGTTAACCACATGAAGTGAAATTCTTTGGTCATGGTCGGTGATTCTAGTGCTCACAAGCCATTCTATTCCAGCCTGACCATTTGTGACTCGTGCTATGAATTGTCAAAGTTTACCACACATGGTGACATTCTTTGGTCATGGTCAGTGATTTATGCATACCTTGGTTGGTCATCGTGCATGGTATCAACACCGTGCCTCAACGTATTGTAGCACCTTGTGCATGCTATTTGATACTTGGTGTTCCCAAGTCATTGTTTCCCCCTCAGAACATGTGTGACTCGTATTGTGAGTTGTCGATGTTGACCAAACACAACCAATTTCTTTCATCAAAGGCAGAACATATGCCTGATTTGGTTGGTCATTGTGCATGGTATCCACACCGTGCTACTACTGACTGAAGGTCGTTGTACTTGCTATTTGAGAACTGATATCCCAACCCATTGTTTCCTCCCCTGACTATGTGTGACTCATGTTATGATTGATCAACATTGACCACCCATATTGAAATTCTCTGGTCATGTTGACATATGCCCAGTTTGGATGTTTGGTGTGCATGTTAGCCACCTTGTACCACTATGTATTCAAGTTATTTTTCCTTTCTAGTCCATGCATAGGGTTCCCAAACCATTGTCTCTCCCTCTGACCATTCGTGACTCTCGTTATGAGTTGTCAATGTTGACCACACATAGTGGACTTCTTTGGTCATAGTCCGTGACGTATACATCCTTTTTTTGGTCAGTGTGCACGCTAGCCACACCGTGCCACTACTTGTTGAAGTTATTCGCACTTGCTAGCTGTTAACTAGTATTCCTAACCCATTGTTCCCCCCTCTGACCATTTGTGACTCATGTGACGAGTTTTCAACGTTGGCCACACACTGTGAGAATCGTTTGGTCATGGTTAGTGACATATGCCTATTTTGGTTTGTCACTATACATGGTTACCACGCCACGTCACTACGTATTAAAGGTCTGTGTACTTTCCAGTCAGTAGCTAGTGTTCCCAGACCAATGTTACCCCCCCTTGACTATGTGTGAATCGTGTAGTGAGTTTTCAACGCTGACCACATGAAGTGAAATTCGTTGGTCATGGTCAATGACATATGCATACTTTGGCTGGTCACTATGCATGGTAGCCACGCTGTGCCACTACATATTGAACGTATTTGTACTTGCTACTTGATGACTAGTATTCGCAAACCATTGTCTTCCACTTTGACCAGTCGTGACTTGTGTTATGAGTTACCAAAGTTTACCACACTTACCATTCGTGACATTATTTGGTTATGGTCAGTGACATATGCCTACTTTGGTTGGTAATTGTGCATGGTATCCACACCGTGCCACAACTTGTTGAAGGTCCTTGTGCATGCTAGTTGATACCTTGTATTCCCAAACCATTGTCTTCCCCTCGGACCATTTGCAACTCTTATTAGGAGTTGTCAACGCTGACCACACACAGCGGACTTATATGGCCAAAGGTAGTGCATATGCCTACTTTGGTCGGTCATTGTGCATGGTAGCCACACCGTGCTTATACTGATTGAAGGTCTCTGTACTTGCTAGTTGATGACTGATATTCACATACCATTTTTTCCCCCTCTGACCGTTTGTGACTTGTGTTATGGTTGGTGAATGTTGACCACTTATATTGAAGTTCTTTCATCATGGTGAGTGACATATGCCTAGTCTGATTATTTTGTGTGCATAGGAGCCACACCGTGCCACTACGTCTTGAAATGCATGTGTCCTTTCTAATCGATACACAGGGTTCCCAAACCATTGTCTCTCCCTCTGACCATTTGTGACTCGTGTTATGAGTTGTCAATGTTGACCGTACATAGTGGACTTCTTCTGTCATAGTCAGTGACACGTGCATCCTTTCGTTGGTCACCGTGCACGCTAGCCACGCCGTGCCACTACTTGTTGAAAATAATTCTACTTGCTAGTTGATGACTAGTGTTCCCAACCCATGGTTTCCCCCACTGACCATGTGTGACTCGTGTTATGAGTATTCAACGTTGACCACACACAGTGAAATCTGTTTGGTCATGGTTTGTGACATATGCCTACTTTCGTTTGTCACTGTACATGGTCACTACGCCGTGTCATTACGTATCGAAGGTCTTTGTGCTTTCTTGTTGACAGCTATTGTTCCCAAACCATTGCTAGCCTTCTCTGACTATCTGTGACTCATGTTGTGAGTTGTAAATGTTGACCACACGAAATGAAATCATTTTTTTATGGTCAATGACATATGCATACTTTCGTTGGTCACTGTGCATTGTAGCAACACTGTGCCACTACATATTGAAGGTATTTGTACTTGCTAGTCAAGAACTAGTATTTACAAGCCATTATCTTTCACCATGACCATTTGTGACTCGTATTATGAGTTGTCAACGTTGACCGCACACAGTGGATTTGTTTGCTCGAAGGCAGTAGATATGCCTACTTTGGTCAGTCATTGTGCATGGTAGCCACAATGTGCTACTAATGACTGAATGTCGTTGTACTTGCTAGCATTCCCAAACCATTGTTTCCCCCTCGGACAGTTCGTGACCCATATTATGGGTTGTCAACGTTGACCACACATAGTATTATTATTTGGCCATGGTAAGTGGCACATGCGTAATCTGGTTGGTCATTGTGTATGGTAGCCACAGCGTTCCAGTACTTGTTGAAATTCTTTGTACTTGCTAGTCAATAAATAGCAAAAGGTTTCTCTCTTTGACACTAGGTCCATTTTTGTTCATTTGTTACGCGTATGTGCCTTCGTTGTAATACTCCCTCCCACCCCTCTAGACGGATGTTATGTGGACGACCTGAAGGACAGATTTGTGACCGGATTATGACACCCCCC
>SZWC01004062.1:13028-31348 GCA_023375785.1 Penium margaritaceum
CCCCCCCCCCCCTCTAGGTTGCAACCTATTCCATATTGCGTGTACGAGGATTCAAACCCAGGACCTACCACTCCAGAATTTAACTATATAAGCACTAAGCCAACTCACATGGTGTTCATATGATGTCCAAATGACATTATAAGGGTTCTTATGGATTAAGGGCATACGATAAGGGGGTGTAAGATTTGAGGGTAGTTTTCAAAAGTATGAATGATGACAAAGCTAGTTTAATCATACGAATTTGACGCAGATGGAATTTCGAGCTTGAATGACCTCTCAACCGTTGCTCCGATTGACGAGCTGTCAATGACCAAACAATGACACTAAGTGTGGTAAACTTTGACAACTCATAACACAAGTCACAAATGGTCAGGGTGGAAGATAATGGTTTGTGGATACTAGTTATGGACTAGCAAGTACAGATACCTTCAATATGTAGTGGTACAACGTGGCTACCATGCACACTGACCAACCAAAGTATGCATATGTCACTGACCATGACCAACAAAGTTCACTTCATGCGGTCAGCGTTGCAAACTCACAACACGAGTCACTGATAGTCAAAGGGGGGTAACATTGGTTTCGGAACACTAGCCATTGACTAGAAAGCACAAATATATTGAATACGTAGTGACACGGCGTAGTAACCATGTACAGGGACAAACCAGAGTAGGCATGTGTCACTAACCATGACCAAACAAATTGCACAGTGTGTGGTCAATATTGAAAACTCATGACACGAGTCACACATGGTCAGATGGGGAAACAATGGGTTGGTAACACTAGTTGTAATCTAGCAAGTACGAAGATCTTCAACAAGCAGTGGCACGGTTTGGCTAGCGTGCACAGGGACCAGCCAAAGGATAAATACGTCACTAACAATGACCGAAGAAATCTAGTATGCGTGGTCAACATTGACAACTCATAACACAAGTCACGGATGGTCAGAGGGAAAGACACTGGTTTGGGAACCCTATGTGTGGACTAGAAAGGACAAATAACTTCAATACGTTGTGGCACGGTGTGGCCACTATACACACCAAACAACCAAACTATGCACATGTCACTGACAATGACCAAAGAATTTCCATATGGGTGGTCAACGTTCACCAACCATAAGATGACTTACAAACGGTCGGAGGAAGAAACAATGGTCTGGGAATATCAGTTCTTAACTGGCAAGTACAACGCCCTTCAATCTGTTGTAGCATGGTGTGGCTACCATGCACAATGACCCACCACAGTAGTCATATGTATTGCCTTTGATCAAAGAAATCTGTTGTGTGTGGTCAACGTTGACAACTCATAATACGAGTCACAAATAGTCAGAGGGGGGAAACAATTGTTTGGGAACACCAGGCATCAACTAGCAAGCACAATGACCTTCGATACGTTGTGGCACACTGTACATACCATGGACGATGACCAACCAAGGTATGCAGATGTCACCATGTGTGGTGAACTTTTACAGCTCATAACACGAGTCACAAATGGTCAGTGGGGGAAACCATGGGTTGGGAACACTATTTATCAAGTAGCAAGTATACAGATTTTCAGCAAGTAGTGGCACGGTGTGGCTACCGTGCACATTGACCAACAAAACGATGCAAATGTCACTGACAATGACCGAAGAAGTACACAGTGTTTGGTCAGCATTGACAACATATAACACGAGTCTGGCACAACTCTGGCACAATCCTGCCACACCTCTGGTACAACTCTGGCACAACTCTGGCAAAACTATGGCACAATTCTGGCACAACTCCGGCACAACTCTGGCACAACTCTGGCACAACTCCGGCACAACTCTGGCATAACTCTGGCAGAACTTGGGCACAACTTTGGCACAACTGTGGCACAGCTCTGGCACAACTATGGCAAAACTATGGGACATATCTGTCCCAACTCTCGCAGAACTCTGGCACAATTCTGGCACAACTCAGACACATCTCTGGGAAAACTCTGGCACATCTCGGGCACATCTCTGGCACAACTCTGGCACTACTCTGGCACAACTATGGCACAACTCTGGCACAACTCTGGCACAACTTTGGCATAACTCTGGCACAACTCTGGCACAACTCTGGCACAACTCTGGCACAACTCTGGCACAATTCTGGCACAACTCTGACACATCTCTGGCACAACTCTGGCACATCTCTGGCACAACTCTGGCACAACTCTGACACAACTCTGGCACAACTCTGGCACAATTCTGGCACAACTCTGGCACAACTCTGGCACAACTCTGGCATAACTCTGGCACAACTCTGGCACAACTCTGGCACAACTCTGGGACAACTCTGGCACAGATATTGCATAACTCTGGCACAGCTCTTGAACAACTCTCGCACAACTATGGCACAACTCTGGCACAAACCTGGCAAATGTATCGCACAACTTTGGCACAATCATGGCACAATGCTGGCACGACTCTGGCACAACTCTGGTACAACTATGGCACAACTGTGGCACAACTCTGGCACAACATTGGCAAAATTGTGGCATAAACCCGGCACAACTCTGGCACAAATCTGGCACAACTCTGCCACAACTCTGGCACAACTCTGGCACAACTTTGGCACAACTCTGGCAGAACCCTAGCACAACTGTGGCACAACTATGGCACAACTCTTGCACAACTATGGCAGAAATCTGGCACAACTCTGGCACAAATATGGCACATCTCTTGCACAACTTTGGCACAACTCTGGCACAATTATATTACAACTCTGGCACAATCATGGCACAATCCTCGCACTATCCTGGCAGAACTTTGGCAAGTTCTTGTAAGTGCGTGTAAGTGCGTGTAAGTTTGTGTAAGTATGTGTAAGTACGTGTGAGTGTGTGTAAGTGCGTGTAAGTGCGTGTAGGTACGTGTAAGTGCGTGTAAGTACGTGTAAGTGCGTTTTAGATTGTGTAAGTGCATGTAAGTAAGTGAAAGTGCATGTAAGTATGTGTAAGTGCGTGTAAGTACATGTAAGTGTGTGTGAGTGAGTGTAAGTATGAGTAAGTGCGTGTAAGTACGTGTAAGTGTGTGGAAGTGCGTGTAAGTACATATAAGTGCATGTAAATTTGTGGAAGTGCATGCAAGTATGTGTAATTCCGTGTAAGTACGTGTAAGTGCGTGTAAGTGTGTGTCAATGCGTGTAAGTGTGTGTAAGTACGTGTAAGTGCGTGTAAGTGCGTGTAAGTGTGTGTAACTGCATATAAGTGCGTGTAACTGCGTGTAAGTGTGTGTAAGTTTGTGTAAGTGTGTGTAAGGACGTGTAAGTACGTGTAAGTGCGTGCAAGTATGTGTGAGTGCATACAAGTGTGTGTAAGTGTGTGTAAGTGCATGTAAGTACGTGTAGGTGCGTGTAACTGTGTATAAGTGCGTGTAAATGCGTGTCAGTACGTGTAAGTATGCGTAAGTGCGTGTACGTCTGTGCTAAGTATGTGTAAGTGTGTGTGAGTACGCGTAAGCACGTGTAAGTATGTGTAAGTATGTGTATGTGCGTATACGTTCGTGTAAGTGTGTGTAAGTGTGTGTAAGTGCATCTAAGTGGGTGTAAGTGCGTATAAGTGCGTGTACGTGCAGGTAAGTGCGTGTAAGTGCATGTCAATGTGTGTAAGTACGTGTAAGTTTGCGTAAGTGCATGTAAGTACGTGTATGCTTGTGTAAGTGTGTGTACGTGTGTGTAAGTACGTATAAGTATGTGTGTAGGTGCGTGTAAGTACGTGGAATTACGCATAAGTGCGTTTAAGTGTGTGGAAGTACGTGTAAGTGTGTGTAATTGCGTGTAAGTGCGTGTAAGTGGGGTTTATGTGGGTATAGTTTCGTGTAAACTCATGTAAGTGCGTTCAAGTGCGTGGAAGTATATGTAAGTACGTATAAGTGTGTGTAAGTGCGTGTAAGTGCGTGTAAGTGTGTGTAAGTACGTATAAGCACTGTAATTGTGTGGAAGTATGTGTAAGTACGTGTTAGTGTGTGTAAGTGTGTGTAACTGTGTCGAAATGCGTGGAGTGTGTGTAAGTGCGTGTAAGTATGTGTAGGTGCATGTAATTGCGTGTTAGTGTATGTAAGTTCGTGTAAGTGAGTGTAAGTATGTGTACGTGCGTGTTAGTGTGTGTAAGTACGTGTAAGTGTGTGTAAATATGTGGAAGTGCGTGTAAGTGTGTGTAAGTGCGTGTAAGTGTGTATAGGTGCGTGTAAATGAGAGCAAGTGTGTCTAAGTGCGTCTAAGTGTGTCTAAGTGCGTGTAAGTGCGTGTAAATACGTGTTAGTTTGTGTAAGCATGTGTAAGTACGTGTGAGTGTGTGTAAGTACGTGTAAGTACGTGTTAGTGCGTGTAAGTACGTGTAAGTACGTGTAAGTGTGTGGAAGTTCACGTAAGTGTGTGTAAGTGCGTGCACGTGCATATAAGTGTGTGCCTGCCTCTCGTGCACTCCGAGGGCCAGTACCCCCGTGGCTGCTCCCTTCAGTACCACCTGCCACATCCTTCCGGAATCTCTGTCAGCAGCTAGAGCATGACGCTCCTTACTACTTCAAGCTGCAAGGCTTCCTTGGTCTGCTCCCCGCTGTCTCCCGAGGTTTCCTTGAGGTACGTTCTTGCCCCTTCCATGAACGTTCCTGTGCCCAGCAAGGGTCGTGCGGGTTGCCGAATTGGACTACCGTGCGAGGTCGGCGGCGAGTGAGAGAGGGCCGTCGTGGCCGGGGAGGAGACTGGGGTAACCAGGGTTTGAGCTTCATCTCGTGGGCTTGGTGTTGGGGTGGCGGTTGTTCTTGCCGCTGCTTGCGTGGCTCCTACCGCTGGCCTCATGTACCTGAAGGTCCGCGTCGGTGTGCTTGTGGCCGGGCCTTGTCGCGACGGGATTGGTGATTTGGCCATAGGTGGCGTGACCTACGTTGGTGTTCGTTCCGCGGGACAGGACCACGATGGGATTGTCAGTGCTGGTCTTGTGGTTGGTGTCAGGGTCGTCCCTGCGGCCGGGCTGGGCCATGGTTAGGCCGCAACCGCTGCTGGGGTGATCATCACCGGTGTCGGCGGAGTTTTTGTCACCGAGCCAGGTCGAGACACGCCTGTTGTAGTTGTAGGTGGTGCTCGTGTCCTTGCAGGTGCAGTCCTTGTCGTGGGGCCCTGCCGCGATAGAGCCGCTGTTCCCGTTGCTGGTGTTGGTGTCCGTGCTGGACGGTGCCCCATGCCTGTGTTAAGAGTAGGGCGGCATAGCTGCCGCCGGGAGGGTCCACCCCCCCGCATCGAAGGCGCGGACCCCGTGCCTTGATTGCATGCCATGTCGGATGTTCCGCGGTCGACAACCCAGCTGCGCGTTATCCGCCGAGTGTATCGGGCACCGATGATAGCTGAGTCAAAACTGGAGAGGGCCGTGCTCAGAGATGGTTGATGCGAGGTAAAGTGCGGGGTGAATGATCGAATGCCGAAGCTGGAAATGAGACTGAGGATGCCTGCACCGATCAATACATCCGCTTGGTGCGGCGCGAGCCAGATTGCCGTGAGCGCAATGACGTACGTGCGGACGTCGCAAACCTGGAAGGTTTGTGCCACATGCACATTCGCCACCTGCATGGAGAGGCCCGCGATTCGTCCGAGCGGCGCGTGAATGTCGCCGCTGGAGATAGAGAAGCGCAGTCGAGTGGGTCGGATGAGGTGCTACATGTGGAGCGAGCGGACCATCCGGAGCGCAGTCGTTGTATGGGTGGTGCCGGTGTCCACGATGGCCACGAACTTGCGGCCACATATCAACACGTAACACCACGCCACGTGGACATCGGAGGGTGCGGGCGGTCCGGGGGTGAGGGCCGCGGGTGCCCAGGTACGTGATGCATGTGCAGCGGCACCGCGTACACTAGAGTGAGTGAGGATGATGCTGCGGGACAATAGGCGGATACCAGCCAGGCTGTCTCGCGTGCATGAGAGGCGGATGGCACTACGAGAAAGGGAGGCATTGTGAGTGTTGAAGAGGACGCGAAGACTTTCTGCAGACTCAGGGGAGTGAAGGAGGAAGTCTACCAGAGTGAGGGGATGGCGGTTCTCAAGAAGTGTTGTGGCAGGAGCAAGAGAGTGTGGTTCGCCCAATGGGAAAGTCAGTGGTGGAGCAGCGGACGTTCGCGAGGCCCGCAGGTGTGCGTGTCGCGGGGGAAGATGGGGAGCAATTTCCTCCAACGTCCAACCGCAGATTGTAGGATTGTACCTGTGAGCAAGCTATAGGCTAGACACGGAGATGAATGGTAGAGTCTTTACAACGGTCCACTCCGCGGTGGGATAGAGCTCATTCAAGAGTTGCAAGGCGACCTCCTGTTCCTCCTCGTCCAATTCTCTTGCCACTCCCTCCCATTCCGCTTCAGTGGGTGGAGGTGATGGCCTAGCATCTGGGATAGGTGCCGCATCATTTAGAGGTGCCTCCGCTATGTTTAGCGGTGCCTGGTCAAGGTCTGGCCAGCTCGTGCACGGAAGTCGGCTCAGGGCATCCGCGTTGCGGTTTGCAAGTGCACGCTGGTACTTGATCTTCATGTTGTAACCCAGGAGGAGGAGCACCCACTTGGCTAGGATGCCCTCATGGTTTTGAGTAGTTAGGAGCCACTGCAGCGCCTGATGATCTCTGAAAACCGTGAATGGCTTGCCATTCTTGATGCGATCGCGGAAGTGTTGGAGTGCCCAGAGGACAGCCAGGCATTCGCCCTTCACCAGATGTACTTCCGCTCCCTTTTGGTGAGAGCACCACTAGTGTGGGGAATCACCTTCTGTGTGGATTCCTGCACCGTCTGGGAGAGGATGGCCGCAAGTGCGTCCCGCGACCAGTCGGTGGTGATGGACAATAGGAGGTTGGAATCGGGGAAGTCGAGCATGGGCGCGGTAACGAGGCGGTGCTTGATTTCATTCCAGGCGTCCGCGCAAGCCGTCGTCCATTCAAATGGCACGTTCTGGTGCGTCAACTCTTGGAGCGGCTTGATGATGCACGCATTGTCACGCACAAACTTCCGGTAGAATGAAACGAACCGCAGGAAGATCTTGACTTGCCCCGCAGAGGTGGGCTGGCGCCATTTCTGTACCGCTGCGATTTTCTCTGGATCGGTCTTAATGCCATTCCCGCTCATCACGAAACCCAAGAACTCCGTTTTCGCGGCTCCAATACAGCACTTTACCGGCTTGAGTTTCAGATTGGCTATGCGGAGGACAGTGAAGACGGCGGCCAGGGAGGAGAACAGTTCCTCGAAGGTGTGGGCCGCGACCATGATGTCGTCAATGTAATAGCTGACATTGGGGATTCCACAGAGGGTGGAGTCCATGACCCGCTGAAATGTCGCGCTTGCGTTGCGAAGTCCAAAAGGCATGCGTGTAAACGCATATAGGCCTTCAGGTATCACAAACGCAGTCTTGGCGATGGAGTCCGGGTGCATGGGAACGGCATGAAAGGCAGCCTTCACGTCGAGTTTTGCGAACCATCCGCGACCCTGCTGGCGCTCCTGTATGTCGACAACCAGAGGCATGGGGTACGCATCTTCCTCGGTCACACGGTTGAGATCGCGGAAGTCAAGGCAGAATCGCTTGGACCCATCCGGCTTCCCTACCATGACCAACTTGGCACCCCAAGGACTGACGATTGGGACGATCACCCCCTGCGCCTTGAGCTCTGCGAGCCCTTCTGTGATGATCTTCTCCTCCTCCGGAAGGATGCGCCGCACCTTCTGTTTTGTGGGCGCGGAGTCCCCCGTGGAAATGACATGGGAGGCTTCCATGGCCCCCAGGTCAACAGCGGAACCAGCTAAGATGTCCGCGAATGCGTCCAAAAGATCATTGAAGTCCTGCTTTTATGCGGGCGAAAGTCTTGAGTGGAGCATGTGATCCCATTACGGTGGTGGTGACGGTGCTGTTTCGCGGAGTGAACAGAATTCCTCCTCTTCTTTGAGTTGATGGCCATCTCCTAGGACTCATTGTTCCCTCAGCTACCATCCCAAGAGGTTTGTTTGCACTTCGGGCTCGCTTGACTCCCCCACGAGTTCCTGCCATTCTCCTGTTGTGACCTGTTCCGCGGCAGGCAAATCCACCGTGTTGGATGGCAACCTACTTGCATGAACTAGAGAGTCCTCTGCCACTGCATCCAGGATGGAGAAGGATTCGCCGCCGGTCACAGGCACCGCTACCCTGTCTCTGATGGTGATGGGGCAGAACGCGTCTTCCCCCGATGCCAAGCTGAGTTGCATGATTATGAGGGAGAAGAGAAGATTGGCCCGTCGCGGTATCAAGTAATCCATGCCGAGGAGTACGTCATACGTCCTGGCCTGCGTGACTTGGACGTTCAATGGTTCATGAAGAGATCTCATCTGCATGGATAGGCCGTGAACTTCCCCATCTACATAGTCCATTCCGCCCGCTGAGTTGGTGAAAGGGCATCGAGTAGGGAGGATGCGGTCTGTCCATCCGACCACTAGAAGGACGCGCAACGACACAGTGGTGTGAGTGGCCCATGTGTCAATTATGGCCAGGAACTTCCTTCCACATATCCAAACCATGCAACAGGCAACCTCGTAATGGTTGTCATCATGACGTGGTGGTTCCAAGGGCGATGGTGTCCATTTCCACTCTCCTTCCGCAAGGCTCAGCGCGAGTGAAGTGTCAGGCACCACACGGTGGGTGTTAATGGAAACCAAAGCCGGATCACAGAAATCAAACCCGGGTCAGAGAGACCAAAGCCAGGTCACATAAACCAAAGCCGGGTCACAAAAACCAAAGCCGGGTCACATGAACCACAGTCGGGTCACAGAAACCAAAGCCGGATTCCAAAAACCAAAGTGGGTTCACAGCAACCAATGCCGGGTCGCACAAACAAAATCCCGGTCACAAGAACCAAAGCCGGGTCACACAGACCACAGCCGGGTCACGGACACAAAAGCCGGGTCACAGAAACCAAAGCCGAGTCACGGAAACCAAAGCCGGGTCACAGAGACCAAAGCCGGGTCAAATAGACAAAGCCGGCTCACAAAGCCCAGAGCCGGGTCACACAAACCAAAGCCGGGTCACAGAAACCAAAGCATGGCCACAAAACCAAAGCCGAGTCACATTAACCAAAGCCGGATCACGAAAACCGAAGCCGGATCACAGTAACCAAAGCTGGGTCACAGCAACCAAAGCCGGGTTACATAAACCAAAGCCGGGTCACATAAACAAAAGCCGAGTCACAGAAAACAAAGCCGGGTCACAGAAAGCAAAGTCGGGTCACACAAACCAAAGCCGGGTCACAGATACCAAAGCCAGTTCAGAGAAAAGAAAGCCGGGTCACATAAACCAAAGCCGGGTCATAGAAACCAAAGCTGGGTCATATAAACCAAAGCCAGGTCACAGAAACCAAAGCCGGGTTACTGACATCGAAGCCGGATCACAGAAAATAAAGATCACTGAAACCAAAGCCGTGTCACAGAAACCAAAGCTGGGTCAACGAACCACAGCGAGAGCACAGAAACCAAAGCCCGGTCATAGAATCCAAAGCCGGGTCACAGAAACAAAAGCCAGGTCACATAATCCCAAGCCGGATCACAGATATATAAGCCGGGTCACGGCAACCAAAGCCAGGTCACAAAATCAGATATAGGTCATGGAAACCAAAGCCAGGTCACAGAAACCAAAGTGGGATCACATAATCCAAAGATGGGTCACAGAAGCCAAAGCCAGGTCACAGAAACCAAAGCCGGGTCCCAGAAACCAAAGCCGGGTCATTACAACCAAAGCCGGGTCACATAAACCAAAGCGGGTTACGGAAACCAAAGCCAGGTCACAGAAACCATATCGGGTCACATCAACCAAAGCCGGGTCCTAGAAACCAATGCCGGGTCACAAAAACCAAAGCCGGGTCACAAAACCAGATCCGGGTCGTAGAAACCAAAGCTGGGTCACAGAAACCAGAGCCGTGTCACAGAAACAAAAGCCGGGTCACAGCAACCAAATCCAAGTCACAACAACCAATGTCAGGTCACACAAACCAAAGCCGGGTCACAAAAACCAGAATCGGGTCACATAAACCAGAGCCGGGTCACAGAAACTAAAGCCGTATCAGAGAAACCAAAGCCGGGTCACGGAAACCAAATCCGAGTCAAAGAAACCTAAGCCGGGTCACATAAACCAGACCTGTGACACAAAAACCAAAGCGGGGTCACATAACCCAAAGCCGGGTCACAGAAATAAAAGCCAAGTCACACAAACCAAAGCCGGGTCACAGAAACCAAAGCCGGGTCACATAAACCAAAACCGGTCACACAAAACCAAAGCCGGGTCACAGAAACTCAATTGGGGTCACATAAACCAAAGCTGGGTCAAAAAAACCAAAGCCAGGTCACAGAATCCAAAGCCGGGTCACAAAAACCAGAGTCGGGTCACATAAACCAGAGCCGGGTCACAGAAACCAAAGCCGGGTCACAGAAACCAACGCCGGGTCACACAAACCAAAGCCGGGTCACAAAAACCAAAGCCGGGTCACATAACCCAAAGCCGGGTCACAGAAATAAAAGCCAAGTCACACAAACCAAAGCCGGGTCACAGAAACCAAAGCCGGGTCACATAAACCAAAACCGGTCACACAAAACCAAAGCCGGGTCACAGAAACTCAATTGGGGTCACATAAACCAAAGCTGGGTCAAAAAAACCAAAGCCAGGTGACAGAATCCAAAGCCGGGTCACAAAAACCAAAGACGGGTCACACAAACCAAAGCCATGTCTCAGAAACCAAAGCCAAGTCACTGAAACCAAAGCCGAGTCACAGAGTCCAGAGCCAGATCACATCAAACCAAAACCAGGTCACGAAGACCATAGCTGGGTCACACAAACCACAGCCGGGTCGGAGAAACCAAAGCCAGGTCACATAATCCAAAGCCAGGTCAGTGAAACCAAAGCCGGGTCACATAAACCAACGCCGGGTCAAACAGATAATAGCCGGTCCACAGACACCAAAGCCGGGTCACAGAAACCAAAGTCGGGTCACAGAAACCAAAGCCGTGCCACATATACCAAAGTCGGGTCACTGAAACCAAAGCCGGGTCACATAAACCAAAGCCGGATCACAGAAACCAAAGCTGGGTCACATAGACCAAAGCCGGCTCACGAAACCCAGAGCCGGGTCACACAAACCAAAGCCTGGTTACAGAAACCAAAGCATGGCCACAAACCCAAAGCTGAGTCACAGAAACCAAAGCCGGATCACAAAAACCGAAGCCGGATCACAGTAACCAAAGCTAGGTCACAGCAACCAAAGCCGGGTTACATAAACCAAAGCCGGGTAATAAAAACAAAAGCCGAGTCACAGAGAACAAAGCCGGGTCACAGAAAGCAAAGCCGGGTCTCACAAACCAAAGTCGGGTCACAGATACCAAAGCCAGTTCAAAGAAACAAAAGCCGGGTCACATAAACCAAAGCCGGGTCACAGAAACCAAAGCCGGGTCATAGACACCAAAGCAGGGTCACATAAACCAAAGCTGGGTTACAGAAATCAAAGCCGGATCACGGAAAATAAAGCCGGGTCATTGAAACCAAAGCCGTGTCACATAAACCAAAGCTAGGTCAACGAACCAAAGCGAGAGCACAAAAACCAAAGCCTGGTCATATAAACTAAAGCCGGGTCACAGAAACAAAAGCCGGGTCACATAATCCCAAACCGGATCACAGAAACATAAAAGGGTCACAGCAACCAAAGCCAGGTCACAAAACCAAAGATGGGTCATGGAAACCAAAGCCAGGTCACAGAAACCAAAGTGGGATCACAGAATCCAAAGATGGGTCACAGAAACCAAAGCCGGGTCACAGAAACCAAAGCCGGGTCCCAGAAACCAAAGCCGGGTCATTACAACCAAAGCCGGGTCACATAAACCAAAGCGGGTCACATAAACCAAAGCCAGGTCACAGAAACCATAGCGGGTCATATCAACCAAAGCCGGGTCCCAAAAACCAATGCCGGGTCACAAAAACCAAAGCCGGGCCACAAAACCAAATCCGGGTCATACAAACCAAAGACGGGTCACAGAAACCAGAGTCGTGTCACATACACCAAAGCCGGGTCACAGAAACCAAATCCGGGTCACAAAAACCAATATCAGGTCACACTAATCAAAGCCGGGTCACAAAAACCAAAATCGAGTCACAGAAACCAGAGCCGGGTCACAGAAACTAAAGCCAAATCACAGAAACCAAAGCCGGGTCACGGAAACCAAATCCGGGTCACAGAAACCAAAGCCGGGTCACATAAACCAGACCCGTGACACAGAAACGAAAGCCGGGTCACAGAAACCAAAGCTGGGTCCCAGAACCCAAAGCCGGGTCACAGAAAGAAAAGCCAGGTCACAGAAACCAAAGCCGGGTCACAGAAACCAAAGCCGGGTCACATAAACCAAAGCCGGTCACACAAAACCAAAGCCGGGTCACAAGAACTCAATTCGGGTCACATAAACCAAACTGGGTTACAAAAATCAAAGCCATGTGACAGAAACCAAAGCAAGGTCACAGAAACCACAGACAGGTCACAGAAGCCAAAGCCATGTCACAGAAACCTAAGCCAAGTCAGAGAAACCAAACCCGAATCACAGAGTCCAGAGCCCAATCACATCAAACCAAAACCAGGTCACAGAAACCAAAGCCGGGTCACACAAACCACAGCCGGGTCGGAGAAACCAAAGCCGGGTCACATAATCCAAAGCCGGATGAGTGAAACCAAAGCCGGGTCACAGAAACCAAACCCGGGTCATAGAAACTAAAAGCCGGGTCTTAGAAACCAAAGCCGGGTCACCGAAACCAAAGCCGGGTCACATAAACAAATGTCGGGTCACGGAAACCAAAGCCGGGTTATAGAAACCAAAGCTAGGTCACATAAACCAAAGCCGGGTCGCAGAAACCAAAGCTGGGTCACAGAAACCAAAGCCAGGTCACATAAACCAACGCATGGTTACAAAAACCAAAGCTGGGTCACAAAAATCAAAAACAGGTCACAGAAATGAAAGCCGGGTCACATAGACCAGAGCCAGGTCACAAAAACCAAAGCCGGGTCACAGAAACCAAAGCTGGGTCAAAGAAACCAAAGCCGGGTCACATAAACCAAAGCCGGATTAGAGAAACCAAAGCCGGGTCAAAGACAACAAAGCCGGGTCACAGAAACCAAAGATGAGTCGCAAAAACCAAAGCCGGGTCACATGAGCAAAGCCGGGTCACATAAACCAAAGCCAGGTCACATAAACCAAAGCCGGGTCACAGAGGGTCCAAAGCCGGGTCACTGAAAACAAAGCCGGGTCACATAAACCAAAGCCAGGTAACAAAAACCAAAGCCGGATTACAGAAACCAAAGCCGGGTGAAAGAAACCAAAGCCGGGTTACATGAACCAAAGCCGGATCACACAAACCAAAGCCGGGTCACAGAAACCAAAGCTGGGTTACAGAGGGTCCAAAGCCGGGTCAAAGAAACCAAATTCAAGTCACAGAAACCAAAGCCAGGTCACAGAAACCAAAGTCGGGTCACAGAAACCAAAGCCGAACTACAGAAATCAAAGCCGGGTCACGTAAACCAAAGCCGGGTCACAGAAACCAAAGCCGGTCAGAGAAACCAAAGCCGGGTCACAGAAACCAAAGCCAGGTCATAAAAACCTCAGTCGGGTCACAGAGACGAGAGCCGGATCACAAAAACCAAAGCGGGGTCACATCAACCAAAGCTAGGTAACAAACCTGAAACTGGGTCACATAAACCAAGGCTGGGTCACAGCGACCAAAGCCGGGTCACAAACACCAAAGCCGGGTCACAGAAACCAAAGCCGGGTCACATAACAAAAGCGAGGTCACAGAAACCAAAGCCCGGTATCATAAATCAAAGCCGGGTCACATAAACCAGAGCCGGGATACACAAACCATAGCCGGGTCACAGAAACCAAATCCTGGCCACAAAAACCAAAGCCAAGCCACATAAACCAAAGCCGGATCACAGATACCGAAGCCTGATCACAGTAACCAAAGCTGGGTTACAGTAACCAAAGCCGGGTCACATAAACCAACGCCGGGTCACAAAAACCAACGCCGGGTCACAGAAATCAAAGCCAGGTCACAGAAACCAAAGCCAGGTCACACAAACCAAAGCTGGGTTATTGAAACCAAAGCCGGGTCACAGAAACTAAAGCCGAGTCATAGCAACCAAAGCCAGTCACAAAAACCAAAGTTGGGTCACAGAAACAAAAGTCAAGTCACGAAAAACATAGCCCGGTCACAGAAAGCAAGGCCGGGCCACACAAACCAAAGCCGGGTTACAAAAATCAAAGCCAGGTCAGAGAAACAAAAGCCGGGTCATATAAACCAAATCTGGGTTACAAAAACCAAACACAGGTCACATAACAAAAGCCAGGTCACAGAAACCAAAGCCCGGTATCATAAACCAAAGCCGGGTTACACAAACCAGAGCCGGGATACACAAACCATAGCCGGGTCACAGAAACAAAAGCCTGGCCACAAAAACCAAAGCCGGGTCACATAAACCAAAGCCGGATCACAGATACCGAAGCCGGATCACAGTAACCAAACCTGGGTCACAGTAACCAAAGCCGGGTCACATAAACCAACGCCGGGTCACAAAAACCAATGCCGGGTCACAGAAAGCAAAGCCAGGTCATAGAAACCAAAGCCGGGTCACACAAACCAAAGCTGGGTCATTGAAACCAAAGCTGAGTCACAGAAACTAAAGCCAGGTCATAGCAACCAAAGCCAGTCACAAAAACCAAAGTTGGGTCACAGAAACAAAAGTCGAGTCACGTAAAACATAGCCGGGTCACAGAAAGCAAAGCCGGGTCACACAAACCAAAGCCGGGATAAAAAAAGCAAAGCCAGGTCAGAGAAACAAAAACCGGGTCACATAAACCAAAGCCGGGTCAAAAAAACCAAAGACAGGTCACATAAACCAAAGTCGGGTCACAGAAACAAAAGCCAGGTCACAGAAACCAAAGCCAAGTCACAGAAACCAAAGTCGGGTTGCAAAAATCAAAGCCGGGTCATAGAAACCAGCGCTGGGTCATAGAAACCAAAGTCAGGTCACAGAAACCAAAGCCGGATCACACAAACCAAAGGCGGGTCGCATAAACCAATGCCGGGTAACAGAAACCAAAGCCGGGACAATGAACCAAATCCGGAGCACAAAAACCAAAGCCCGGTCATAGAAACCAAAGCCGGGTCATAGAAACCAAAGCCGGGTCACAGAATCCAAAGCTGGATCACATAAACATAAGCCGGATCACAGCAACCAAAGCCAGGGCACAGAACCAAAGCCAGGGCACAGAACCAAAGCTGGGTCACGGAAATTAAAGACAGGTCACAGAAACCAAAGCGGGGTCACAGAAACCAAAACTGGGTCACAAAAACCGAAGCTAGGTCCCATAAACCAAAGCCAGTTCATTCAACCCAAAGCGGGGTCACAAAACCAAAGCAAGGTCATAGAAACCAAAGCCATGTCACAGAAACCAAAGCCGGGTCACATAACCCAAAGCCGCGTCACATAAACCAAAGCCGGGTCACAGAAAGCAAAGCCGGGTCACATAAACCAAAAATGGGTCACAGAAACAAGGGCCGGTCCACAGAAACTAATGCCGCGTCACAGAAACCAAAGCCGGGTCACAAAAACAAAAGCCGGGTCACAGAAACCAGAACTGGATCACATAAACCGAAGCCGGGTGACAGAAAGAAAAGTTGGGTCACATAAACTAAAGCCGGGTCAAATGCACCAAAGCCAAATCACAGAAACAAAAGCCGGTCGCACAAAACCAAATCCGGGTCACATAAACAAAAGCCGAAACACGGAAAGCAAAGTCAGGTCACATAAACCAAACCCGGGTTACAGAAACCAAAGCCGGGCCACAGAAACCAAATTCGGGTCACCGAAACCAAAGCCGGGTCACAGAAACCAAAGACGGATCACAGAAACCAAAACCGGGTCAAAGAAACCAACGCCGGGTTAATGAACCAAAGCTGGAATACATAAACCAAAGCTCGGTCATATAAACCAAAGCCGGGTCACAAAAACCAAAGCCGGGTCACACAAACCAAAGCCGGGTGACATAAACCGAAGCCGTATCACAAATACCAAAGCTGGGTCACAGTAACCAAAGCTGGGTCACAGAAACAGAAGTTGAGTCGGAGAAAACAAAGCTGGGTCACAAAAAGCAAAGCCGGGTCACGTAAACCAAAGTCGAGTCACATAAACCAAAGCCGGGTCAATGAACCAAAGCCGGAGCACATCAACCAAAGACCGGTCATAGAAACCAAAGCCGGGTCACAGAAACCAAAGCCGGGTCACATAAACCAGACCCGTGACACAGACACCAAAGCCGGGTCACAGAAACCAAAAGTGGGTCACAGAACCCAAAGTTGGGTCACAGAAAGAAAAGCCAAGTCATAGAAACCAAAGCCGGGTCACATAAACCAAACCCGGATCACAAAAACCAAAGCCGGTCACAAAAAACCAAAGCCGGGTCACAGAAACTCAGATCGGATCACATAAACCAAAGCTGGGTCACAAAAACCAAAGCCAGGTGACAGAAACCAAAGCCGGGTCACAGAAACCACAGACAGGTCACAGAAACCAAAACCATGTCACAGAAACGAAAGCCAAGTCACAGAAACCAAAGCCGAGTCACAGAGTCCAGAGCCAGGTCACATCACACCAAAACCAGGTCACAGAAACCAAAGCCGGGTCACACAAACCACAGCCGGGTCGGCGAAACCAAAGCCGGGTCACATAATCCAAAGCCGGGTCACAGAAACCAAAGCCGGGTCACAGAAACCAAAGCCGGGTCATACAAACTAAAAGCCAGGTCTTAGAAACCAAAGCTGGGTCACAGAAACCAAAGCCAAGTCACAGAAACCAAAGCCGGGTCACATAAATAATAGCCGGTCCACAGACACCAAAGCTGGGTCACAGAAACCAAAGCCAGGTCACACCAATAATATGCGGTCCACAAACACCAAAGCCGGGTCACAGAAACCAAAGTTGGGTCATAGACACCAAAGCCGGGCCACATGTACCAAAGTCGGGTCACTGAAACCAAAGCCGGGTCACAGACACGAAAGCTGGGTCACAGAAACCAAAGCCGGGTCACTGAAATCAAAGCCGAGTCACTGAAACCAAAGCAGGGCTACAAAACCCAAAGCCGGGTCACAGAAACCAAAGCCGGGTCACATAAACCAAAGCCGGTCACAGAAACCAAAGCCGGGTCACATAAACCAAAGCCGGATCACAGTCACCAAAGCTAGGTCACAGAAACCAAAGCCGGGTCATAGAAACCAAAGCCGGGTCACAGAAACCAACGCCAGGTCACAGAAACCAAAGCTGGGTCACATAAAACAAAGCCAAGTCACATAAACCAAAGCCGGGACCTGGAGACCAAAGTCGGGTTAAAGAACCTAAGACTGGCCACAAAAACCAAAGCCGGGTCACACAAACCAAAGCCGGGTCACAAAAAACGAAGCCGGAATACAGCTACCAAAGCTGGGTCAGAGTAACAAAAGCTGGATCACAGAAACTAAAGCCGGGTCACAAAAACCAAAGCCAGGTCATTGAAACCAAAGCCTGGTCACAAAAACCAAAGCCGGGTCACAGCGACAAAAGCCAGGTCACACAACCCAATGCCGGGTCACAGAAAGCAAAGCCGAGTCAGATAAACCAAAGCCGGGCCACATGAACCAAAACCGGGTAAACGAACCAAAGCCGGAGCATATAAACCAAAGCCTGGTCACAGAAACCAAAGACAGGTCACAGAATCCAAAGCCGGATAACAGAAGCCAAAGCCGGGTCACCTCAACCAACGCAATGTTACTTAACCAAATTCAGGTCACAGAAACGAAAGCGGGTTCACATAAATAAAAGCTGGGTCACAAAAACCAAAGCCGTGTCACATAACCCAAAGCCGGATCACAACAACCAAAGCCGGGTCAAAAAATGAATCCGGGTCATAGAAATCAAAGCTCGGTCAGAGAAACCAAAGCCGGGCCACAGAACCCAGAGCCGGGTCACACAAACCAGACCTGGTTCACAGAAACCAGAGCCAGGTCACATAAACTAAAGCCGGGTCACATAAACCAACGCCGGGTCACATAAACCAAAGCCGGGTCGCAAAAACCAAAGCCGGGTAACAGAAACCAAAGCCGGGTCACACAAACCAGAGCCGGGTCACATAAACCAAAGCCGGGTCACATAAAACAAAGCTGTGTCACAAAACTTAAAACCGGGTAACAGAAACCAAAGGCAGGTCACAAAAAGCAAAGACGGGTCACAGAAACCAAAGCCGGGTCACAGAAACCAAAGCCGGGTCACAGAAACCA
>SZWC01004062.1:58461-73537 GCA_023375785.1 Penium margaritaceum
AAGATGGCGGGCAGGGCCAAGCAAGCCACCAATAGCACTCCCTCCGCCAGACAGCCGTGTCTTGCTGGAGACTTCCTCATCCGTGCACTCAGCAAATTCTTCAGACCTGTCCCTGCCGCTGGGGGCTATCCCGGATTGTAGTGTGGGCCTTGCGGGAAAATTGGCTCAAGCGGTTCAGACCGCATGCGAGGGCACTTTGGGGCAGCTATCTCCAACATCGCCAAGTACAAGGTGGTTCCTGCTGCAGCCAATACTATATTCAGTCTCCCCCCGTTGCCACCGCCCCCTGATGGATGGGTGCCCTTTGACGAAAAGGTGTACAAAGGCCAGGGTGAGGCATGGGGCACAGCTTTCAGCCCAGTAGACTGGGCTAAGCTCGTGGCCAAGCGCAAGCGTCAGGAGCTTTGCGCACTTCACAGAGCAGCTGCATCTAGCAGCAGCCCCAACAGAGCCGACCAGACTCCTTCCATCCCAGAAGCTGTTCACGCTCCAGCAACCATCCTAACCTCCCCCCACAGCATCTCTCCAGTGGATGCTGCATCCCTAAGCACAGCGCGTCAATCCCTCATGTCCGAGCCCATCGAAAATGCCAACGGCGCTCAGTGCCAAAAGACCATAGTGAAGATAATGGCCAAAAACGCGCTGCCCATCTCCTTTTGTTGTGACGACGTGGTGCTGGAGCTGGTCGAGGATGCACGCAAAACTACCCCCAGTTTCAGGCTGCCTGCCAAGGACCGGGTGACAGGCGAGCTGCTTCCAGCACTAGACAAAGAGGTAGAGGCACTGGAAGCACCACTGCGCGCGGTTGGGACATTTTCGGGGTGACACTCGGTGTGGACGAGTGGCTCGACATCCAGATCCGGCCCATTTACTCCGCCATGGCTTCATACGCGGAGGGGGTGGCCCACCTGTTCTCAAGGGATGCAAGCGGTATCATAAAAAATGCCAACCACATCGCTGCAGTGATCCACCGCGCCATCGTTGAGGTGAGAGCTGAAAGGGTCATCATGGTCATCACCGACAACGCGTCAACAAACAAAAAGGCTTATGTTGAGGTCAGGAACAAGTACCTGGCTGTGTTTTCAGCCACTCAGTGGCCCATTCCTTGGATTTGGTGCTGACGGATGTTGCAAATACAGAATGGAGGGGCAATCTTTTTAGCAAGGCTAAGAGAGTCGTGTCATTTTTCAGGAACAATGACCTTCCTAGGTCTTGGCTGAAGACAGAGGGTGGTTTGGTGCTGTTGCCTGCCTGTGCTACCCGCTTTGGATCTGTGCACAAAATGTTTGAGAGATTGCTGAAGCTGCATGACGTCTTTGTCAAGTTTGTGACCAGCACGAGGTGGACTGACTTTGGCAGTGCCGGCAAGGATGCTGGGTGGCAGGCAAAAAAGAAGGAGGTGCGCAGAATTATGAAGATGGGGGTGTGCTGGGTGCAGGTCAAGGCCATGGTCAAGCTCATGCTTCCTATCGTGCTTGCCATTCGCAAGGCAGACAGGTTTGGAGGGACTATAGGGATTGTTTTTGAGACTTTGATTGACACGACTGAAGCTATCAATGATTTGGGAGTGTCCCGGGGTAGTCGCCGTGCGAAGTGCAACCCGGAATGGGTGCAGTTTGTGGCTAGGCGGCTTTCCTATCGCTGGACTAATCAAATGTCTTGTCCGGTGTATGCCGCAGCACGTTGTTGTCACCCGCAACATTTTTTACACAAGTTCGACGGCGACGAGAAGATCGTGGAGGCATGGATCACCGTCGTCATAACGCTACTACCTGATCGTGGAGATCATGACACCATGGACAAGGAGCTTGAAGCGTTTGAAAATGGCCGGGTGATGCTGGAGGAAGAGCCAAGCAAGATGAAGGATGTGCACCGGGCCACGAAAGCAGTGCAGCAAGTCATAGCAGGTGAGCTGCCAGCCTTCACATGGCATGCCCGCCACATGACGAGCTTTCCCGTCCTCAGAGCATTTGCAATGAGGCTGTTGGCACAGCCTTGCAGCAGCTCCGACACTGATCGCTGCTTCAGCAAGCATGAACTCATCCAGACAGCCAGGCGCAACTGCCTCAAGGTCTCCACCCTGGAACTGCTGGTCCGAAGAAACGTCCGGTTGACAAGGATGCATGGGAAGAAGAAGGGGAAGAAGCTGACCAGTGACATCAGGAAGGCCATGGAGGATGAGGCTGAGGACACTGACAGCGAGGTTGATGGAGACGTGGAGGACGAGGATGAGGAGGACTTTGTGTGGGATCCCACCATTGCTGATGCCCTAGATCCTGACGATCCCGATGTTTAGGATGTAAGGGAAGTGGAAGGGAAGAAGGAGGGTTTGGACAGCGATGAAGAGGATGATGAGGCGGAGGACGAAGAGATTGCTGGGATGGATGAAGAGGGTGGGAATGAGAGCAACGAGGAGGACAAGTAGCAGGGAGACGAAGATGGGGGGTAAGAGGTGTCAAGAGTCCTGAGGGCAGGAGTACATAAGCGCAAAGATGTTGAGGCAGCGGGTGCTTCGGCAATGGGTACTACAGCAGCAGGCACTTCAGCGGCAGGAGCATCAGCAACAGGTGCTTCAGCAACAGGAGCTTCAGCAGCAGGTGCTTCTGCAGCAAGAGATTCAGCAGCAGCTACTTCAGTAGCACGAGCTTCAGCAGCATGTGCTTCTACAGCAGCTCCTTCTGTAGTGGGTGCTTCTATAGCAGGTGCATCTGCAGCAGGTGCTTCTGCAGCAGGGGCAATCGCTGGTTCTGAAGCAGGCTCTACTACTAAAGTCAGAGCCTCGACAGGATTAGGGAGAAGAGCTGGTGCAGCGGCCAGTGAACGCCCAAAGAGAGGACGTAAAGGTCCCTAGGTGACCTTCATGTGATCCTCCATTTTGATTGTGTCTCATGTTTTTCCCTAGTTTGTTTTCAGTATGTTGCTCTTGGTAAGTTTGCAGTTACAATTCCTTTCCAGCTTCATCTCATTGTATTGTTTCCAAGAGGTTGGTTGTGCATCTGCTCCTTTCCATAGTATGAACCTCTTTGCTTTCAAATGCGTGTGATAGCAATTACCACCAAAGGGGTTGAGCAGTGCTCCCCAAACATGCATAGCAGAAAGAAGTGTAGTAATGAAAGTTGTAGGACATGTCTTGAACAATGTGGGGAAAAATGTACTTGTTCAAATTTCAGAAATTTCATTGATAGGCAAGTTTACACAGTGAAAAACCCAAATGACAATGTCCAGTGCAATGTAAAGCACCAACTTGGCAAGGCCAAGTCGACGTGGGTGATTGACTGGCAACTTTTGACTTTTGACTTGGTGACTTAGCATCGACTTTGACTTGGCGTTGCAAACCTGGGTGTGATGCCTTGACAAAGTTGGCATGTGCCACTGACCATGACCACAAACTTATCCACGTGACTTTAACTTCTACGAATTGTAACACGAGTCAGCCATGGTCAGAGTGCCAAATTGCAGTGCACATGTACTATGCATTACCTTGCAGGTATAAACAAGGTAAAAACCTAGTGGCTTGGTGTGGCTATTGTGCGCAATGCCTTGACAAAGATGGCCTGTTCCACTGACCATGACCACAAACTTATCCAAATGACTTTAACTTCTACAAATTGTAACACGAGTCAGCCATGGTCATAGTGTCCAATCACAGTGCACGTGTACTAGGCATAAAGTTCCATGTATAAACAAGGTAAAACACTGCTGGCTCAGTGGGGCTATTGTGCACAATGCCTTGACAAAGATGGCATGTGCCACTGACCATGACCACAAAGTTTACCAATTGACTTTAACTTCTATGAATGATCACACGAGTCGGCCACGGTCAGAGTGCCCAATCACAGTGCACATGTACAATGCATGACCTTGCTGCTATAAACAATGTAAACAACCGATGGCTTGGTGTGGCATTTGTGCGCAATGCCTTGACAAAGTTGGCATGTGAAACTGACCATGACCACAAATAGAACAAAGTGACTTTAACTACTTTGATCACCACGTGAGTGAGCCACGGTCAGAGTGCCCCATCACAATGCACATCTAATTTGCATGACCTTGCTGGTATAAAAAGGCTAAAAACCCGGTGGCTGGGTATGGCTATCGTGGGCAATGCCTTGACAAAGATGGCATGTGCCACTGACCATGACCACAAAGTTTACCAATTGACTTTAACTTCTATGAATGATCACACGAGTCGGCCACGGTCAG
The DNA here is from genome assembly GCA_023375785.1 of Penium margaritaceum. Taxonomy (NCBI): domain Eukaryota; kingdom Viridiplantae; phylum Streptophyta; class Zygnematophyceae; order Desmidiales; family Peniaceae; genus Penium; species Penium margaritaceum. The sequence goes on from SZWC01004062.1 coordinate 62,665, forward strand.
AGTGCCCAATCACAGTGTTCGCGTGCTAGGCATAAACGTGCAGGTAAAAACAAGGTAACACACTGGTGGCGCGGTATGGCTATTGTGCGCAATGCCTTGACAAAGTTGGCATGTGCCACCGACCATGAGCACAACGTTTACCAAGTGACTTTAACTTAAACGCATTGTAACACGAGTCAGCCACGGTCAGAGTGCCCCATCACAATGCACATCTAATTTGCATGACCTTGCTGGTATAAAAAGGCTAAAAACCCGGTGGCTGGGTATGGCTATTGTGGGCAATGCCTTGACAAAGTTGGCATGAGCAACTAACCATGACCACAAAGCGGACCAAGTGACTTTCAATGTATGAGTCATCACATCATCATCATCATCATCCACGTACCTTAAACGGTTACGAATCATGGCTCGAGTAAGCCACGGTTAGAGTGCCCAATCACAGTGCACGTGTAATGTACATGACCTTGCAGGTATAAACAAGGTAAAACCACGTTGGCTTGGCCTGGCTATTGTGTGCAATGCCTTGAAAAGGTTGGCATGTGCAACTGAACATGACTACAAATTTATCCAGGTACCTTAAACGTCTATGTATCATGACACGAGTCAGCACGGTCAGAGTGCCCAATCACAGTGCACATGTACTATGCATGACCTTGCTGGTACAAACAAGGTAAAAACCCGGTGGCTTGGCACGGCTATTGTGCGCAATGCTTTGACAAAGTTGGCCTGCACCACTGACCATGACCACAACTTCATCCCAGTACCTTAACGGCAAAAAATCATGACACGAGTCAGCCACGGTCAGCGTACCCAATCACAGTGCACGTGTAGTATGCATGACCTTGCAGGTATAACCAATGTATAAACCCGGTGGCTGGGCATGGCTATTGTGGGAAATGCCTTGAAAACGTTGGCATGTGCCACTGACCATGACCATGAATTTATCCAAGTACCTTAAACGGCTATGAATCATGACACGAGTCAGCAACGGTCAGAGTGCCCAATCAAAGTGCAGGTGTACTAGACATGACCTTGCAGGTATAAACAAGGTATAATACTGGTGGCTCCGTGTGGCTATTGTGCACAATGCCTTGACAAAGTTGGCATGTGCCACGGACCATGACGACAAAGTTAACTAATTGACTTTAACTTCTATGTATCAAAACACGGGTCAGCGATGGTCAGAGTGTCCAATCCCAGTGCACGTGTAGTATGCATGACCTTGCTGGTATAAACAAGGCCAAAACAAGGTAAAACACAATTACCGAGCGACTTTAACTTCTAGGAATCATCACACGAGTCAGCCACAGTCAGAGTTCCCAATCACAGTGCACGTGTGCTAGGCATAAACGTGCAGGTATAAACAAGGTAAAGCACTGGTGGCTTCGTGCGGCTATTGTGTGCGTTGCCTTGACAAAGTTGGCATGTGGCACTGACTATGACCACAAACGTATCCAAGTGACTTTAACTTGTACGAATCGTAACACGAGTCAGCCACAGTCAGAGTGCCAGTCACAGTGCACGTGTGCTAGGCATAAACTTGCAGGTATAAGCAAGGTGAAATACCGGTGGCTCAGTGCGGCTATTGTGCACAATGCCTTGACAAAGTTGGAATGTGCCACTGACCATGACCACAAAGTTTACCAACTGACTTTAACTTCTATGAATCATCACACGAGTCAGCCACAGTCAGAGTGTCCATTCACAGTGCACGTGTGCTATGCATGAGTTTGCAGGTATAAACATTGTAAAACACTGGTAGCTCAGTGTGGCTATTGTGCGCGGTGCGTTGACAGAGTTGGCATGTGCCACTGACCATGACCACTAACTTATCCACGTGACTTTAACTTCTACAAATTGTAACACGAGTCAGCCATGGTCAGAGTGCCCAATTACAGTGCACGTGTACTATGCATGACCCTGCATGTATAAACAATGTAAAAACCAGGTGGCTTGGTGTGACTATTGTGTTCAATGCCTTGACAAAGTTGGCATGTGCAACTGACCATGACCTCAAAGTAAAGTAAGTATTTTTAGCTTCTACAAGCTGTAACACGAGTAAGCCATGGTCAGAGTGCCCAGTTGCAGTGCACATATACTATGCATGACCTTGCAGGTAGAATACTGATGGCTCGGTGTGGCTACTGTGCACAATGCTTTGACAAAGTTGGCATGTGCAACTGACCATGACCACCAAATTTTCCAAGTGAGTTTTACTTCTATTGATTGTAACACGGATCAGCCACGGTCAGAGTGCCCAATCACAGTGCACATGTATTATGCATGACCTTGTTGGTATGAGCAATGTAAGAAACCGGTGGCTTGGCACGGCTAATTTGCGCAATGCCTTGACAGTCTGGCCTGTGCCACTGACCATGACCACAAGTTTATCCAAGTGACTTTAACTTCTACGCATCGTAACACGAGTCAGCCACGGTCAGAGTGCCCAATCACAGTGCAAATGTACTATGCATGATGTTGCAGGTATAAACAAGGTAAAAACACCGGTGGCTTGGTGTGGCTATTGTGCGCCATGCGTTGACAAAGTTGGCATGCCTACTGAGCATGACCACAAATTTATCCACGTGAGTTTAACTTCAACGCATCGTAACAAGGGTCAGCCATGGTCAGAGAGCCCGATCAAAGTAAATATGTGCTAGGCATAAACTTGCAGGTATAAGCAAGGTGAAATACCGGTGGCTCAGTGCGGCTATTGTGCACAATGCCTTGACAAAGTTGGCAGGTGCCACTGACCATGACCACTAACTTATCCGCGTGACTTTAACTTCTACAACTTGTAACACGAGTCTGCCATGGTCAGAGTGCCCAGTCACAGTGCACGTGTAGTATGCATGACCTTGCTGGTAAAAACAAGGTAAAGAACCGGTGTCTTGGTGTGGCTTTTAAGCGCAATGCCTGGACAAAGTTGGCTTGTGAAAGTGACCATGACAACAAAGTGAAGCAAGTGACTTTAACTCTATGAATCATCACATGAGTCAGCCACAATCAGAGTGCCCAATCACAGTGCACGTGTACTAGGCATGACCTTGCAGGTATAAACAAGGTAGAATACTGGTGGCTCGGTGTGGCTATTGTACACAATGCCTTGACAAAGTTGGCAGGTGCCACTGACCATGACCACTAACTTATCCGCGTGACTTTAACTTCTACAACTTGTAACACGAGTCTGCCATGGTCAGAGTGCCCAGTCACAGTGCACGTGTAGTATGCATGACATTGCTGGTATAACCAAGGTAAATCCCTGGTGGCTTGATATGGCTATTGTGCGCAATGCCTTGACAAAGTTGGCATGTGCCACTGACCATGACCACAAATGCATCCAAGTGACATTTACTTCTATTGGTCATAACACGAGTCAGCCATGGTCAGAGAGCCCGATCAAAGTAAATATGTGCTAGGCATAAACTTGCAGGTATAAGCAAGGTAAAATACTGGTGTCTCAGTGCGGCTGTTGTGTGCGATGCCTTGATAAAGATGGCATGTGCCACTGACAATGACCACAAACATATCCACGTGACTTTAACTTATACGAATCGTAACACCAGTCAGCCATGGTCAGAGTGCCAAATTATAGTGCACATGTAATATGCATGACCTTGCAGGTATAAACAAGATAAAGACAAAGTGGCTTGGTGTGGATATTGTGTGTAATGCCTTGACAAAATTGGCATGTGCCACTGACCATGACCACAAACTTATCCACGTGACTTTAACTTCTACAAATTGTAATACGAGTCAGCCACGGTCAGAGTGCCCAATCACAGTGCACGTGTGCTAGGAATCAAATTGCAAGTATAAACAAGGTAAAACACTGGTGGCTCAGCGGGGCTTTGTGCGCAATGCATTGACAAAGTTGGCATGTGCCACTGACCATGACCACAAAGTTTACCAAGTGACTTTAACTTCTATGAATCATTTTGAGTCATCCACGGTCAGAGTGCCCAATCACAGTGCACATGTACTATGCATGACCTTGCTGGTAAAAACAAGGTAAAGAACCGGTGTCTTGGTGTGGCTTTTAAGCGCAATGCCTGGACAAAGTTGGCTTGTGAAAGTGACCATGACAACAAAGTGAAGCAAGTGACTTTAACTCTATGAATCATCACATGAGTCAGCCACAATCAGAGTGCCCAATCACAATGCACGTGTGATATGCATAAACTTGCAGGTATAAACAAGGTGACACACTGGTGGCGCGGTGTGGCTATTGTGCCCAATGCCTTGAAAAAGTTGGCATGTGCCATGACCACAAAGTTTACCAAGGGACTTTAACTTCTACACATCGTAAAACGAGTCAGCCACGGTCAGAGGGCTTAATCACAATGCACATCTAATATGCATGAACTTGCAGGCATAAAAAAAGGTCAAAACCCCGTTGCTGGGTGTGGCTATTGTGGGCAATGACTTGACAAAGTTGGCATGTGCAACTGACCATGACAACAAATTTGTCCAAGTGACTTTAACGGCTATGAATCATGACACACGTCAGCCACAGTCAGAGTGCCCAATCACAGTGCACGTGTGCTAGGCCTAAACTGGCAGGTATAAACAAGGTAAAACACTGGTGGCTCAGTGCGGCTATTATGCGCAATGCCTTGACAAATTTGGCCTGTGCCAGTGACCATGATCACAAAGTGTACCAAGTGTCTTTAACTTGTACGAATCGTAACACGAGTCAGCATGGTCAGTGTGTTCAATCACAGTGCACATGTAATACACATGATCTTGCAGGAATTAACAAGGTAAAACCCCGGTGGCTTGGCGTGGCTATTGTGGGCAATGCCTAGACAAAGTTGGCCTGTGCAACAAACAACCACCTCAAAGTTAACCAACTGACTTTGACTCTATGAATAATCACATGAGTCAGCCACAGTCAGAGTGCCCAATCACAGTGCACGTGTGCTAGGCATAAAGTTGCAGGTATAAACAAGGGAAAACACTTGTGGCTCAGTGCGGCTATTGTCCGAAATGCATTGACAAAGTTGGCATGTGCCTCTGACCATGACCACAAAGTGAACCAAGTGACTTTAACTACTATAAATCATAACATAAGTCAGGCACGGTCAGAGTGCCCAATCACAGTGCACGTGTACTAGGCATGGCCTTGCAGGTATAACCAAGGTTGAATACTGCTGGGTCGGTGTGGCTACTGTGCGCAATGGCTTGACAAGGTGGGCCCGTGCAACTAACCATGACCACAAAGTTACCCAAGAGGTTTTAACTTCTATGGACCATCACACGAGTCTGCCACAGTCAGAGTGCCCAATCACAGTGCACGTGTGCTAGGCCTAAACTGGCAGGTATAAACAAGGTAAAACACTGGTGGCTCAGTGTGGCTATTGTGCCCATTACCTTGACAAAGTTGGCATGAGCCCCTGACCATGACCACAAAGTTACCCAAGAGGTTTTAACTTCTATGGACCATCACACGAGTCTGCCACAGTCAGAGTGCCAAACCACTGTGCATGTGTGCTAGGCATAAACGTGGAGGTAGAAACAAGGTAAAACACTGGTGGCTCAGTGTGGCTATTGTGCCCATTACCTTGACAAAGTTGGCATGAGCCACTGACCATGACCACAAAGTTTACCAAGTGACTTTATCTTCTACGCATTGTAACACGAGTCAGCCACGGTCAGAGAGCCCAATCACATTGCACATGTAGTATGCATGACCCTGCTGGTATGAACAAGGTAAAAACCCGGTAGCTTGGTGTGGCTATTGTGCGCAATGCCTTGACAAAGTTAGCCTGTGCAACTGACCATGACCAAAACGTTCACCAAGTGACTTTAACTTCTACGAATCAACACATGAGTCAGCCACGGTCAGGGTGCGCAATCATAGTGCACGTGTGGTAGGCATAAACTTGCAGGTCTAAACAGGGCAAAACACTGGTGGCTTGGTGCGTCTACTGTGGGCAATGCCTTGAGAAAGTTAGCATCTGCCACTGACCATGACCACAGGTTGATCCAAGTGTTTTGAGCTTCTACGCATTGTAACACGAGTCAGCCACGGTCAGAGTGCCCAATTACAGTGCACGTGTGCTAGGCATGACCTTGCAGGTATAGGCAAGGTAGAACACTGGTGGCTCGGTGCGGCTATTGTCCGCAATGCCTTGACAAAGCTGGCATGTGGCACTGACCATGACCACAACGTTTACCAAATGACTTGAAATTCTATGCATCGTAACACGAGTCAGCCACGGTCAGAGTGCCCAGTCATAGTGCACATGTACTATGCACGTCCTTGCAGGTCTGAACAAGGTAAAAAACCTGTCGCTTGGCACAGCTATTGTGCGCAATGCCTTGACTAAGTTGGCCTGTGCCACTGACCATGACCACAAAGTTAAACAAGTAGATTCAACTTCTACCAATCATAACATGAGGCAGCCACAGTCAGAGTGGCCAATCACAGTGCACATCTAATATGCATGACCTTGCAGGTATAATCGAGGTAAAATACCGGTGGCTTGGTGTGGCTATTGTGGGCAATGCCTTGACAAAGCTGGCATGTGCCACTGACCATGACCACAACGTGAACCAAGGGACATTAACTTATATGAATCATAACATGGGTCAACAACGGTCAGAGTGCCAAATCACAGTGCATGTGTACTATGCATGACATTGCAGGTATAAATTAGGTAAGAAACCGTTGGCTTGGTGTGGCTATTGTGGGCAATGCCTTGACAAAGTTGGCCTGTGCCACTGACCATGGGTACAACGTGAACCAGGTGACATTAACTTCTATGAATCATGACACAAGTCAGCCACAGTCAGAGTCCCCAATCACAGTGCACGTGTGCTAGGCATAAACTTGCAGGTATAATCAAGGCAAAAAACCGGTGGCTTGGTGTGGCTATTGTGCACAATGCCTTGACAAAGTTGGCCTGTGCCACTGAACATGACCACAAAGTGAACCAAGTAGTTTTAACTTCTACAAATCATAACACAAGTCAGCCACGGTCAGAGTGCCCAGTCACAGTGCACATGTACTGGGCATAAACGGGCAGATATGAGAAAGGTAAAATACTGGTGGCTCAGTGTGGCTATTGTGCGCAATGCCTTGACAAAGTTGGCTTGTGCCACTGACCATGACAAAAAATTTAACCAAGTGACTTTAACTTCTATGGATCAACACATGAGTCAGCCACGATCACAGTGTCCAATCACAGTGCACATGTACTAGGCAGGATCTTGCAGGTATAAGCAGGGTATAAACCCGGTGGCTTGGTGTGGCTATTGTGCGCAATGCGTTGACAAAGTTGGTATGTGCAACTGACCATGACCACAAAATGCAAAAAGTGACTTTTACGCTATTGATCAAAACACACGTCAGCCACGGTCAGAGTGCCCAATCACAGTACACGTATGCTAGGCCTAAACTTGCAGACATAAGCAAGGTAGAATACTGGTGGCTCGGTGGGGCTATTGCGCGCGATGCCTTGACAAAGTTGGCATGTTCCACTGATCAGGACCACAAAGTTAACCAAGTGACATTAACTTCTATGAACCATAACACGTATCAGCCACGGTCAGAGTGTCCAATCACATTGCAGATGTACTGGACATGATCTTGCAGGTGCAAACAAGGCAGAACACTGTGTCTTCTATGGTGTATCTCATGCTCCTATGGTGTATCTCATGCGCCTCTCGTGTATCTCATGTGCCTATGGTGTATCGCATGTGCCTATGGTGTATCTTATGTGCCTATGGTGTATCTAATGTACATATGGTGTATCTCATGTGCCTTTGGTGTATCTCGTGCACCTATCGTGTATCTCATGTGCCTATGGTGTATCTCATTTTCCTGTGGTGTATGTCATGCACCTATGGTGTATCTCATGTGCCAGTGGTGTATCTCATATGCTATGGTGTATCTCATGTGCATATGGTGTATCTCATGCACCTACGGTGTGTGCCATGTGACTATGGTGTATAACATGTACCTATGGGGCATGACATGCACATATGGTGTATCTCATGTGCCTATGGTGTATCTCATGCGCTTACGGTGTATCTGATACGCCTATGGTATATCTCATGCGCCTATGGTGTATCTCATGTGCCTATGGTGTATCTCATGTGGATTTGGTGTTTCTCATGCGCCTATAGTGTATTCCATTCGCCTATGGTATATGACATGCGCCTATGGTGTTTCTCATGTGTCTTTGGTGTATCTCATGTGCATATGGCATATCGCATGCGCCTATGGTGTATCTCATGCACATATGGTGTATCTCATGCACATATGTTGTATCTCATGTGCCTATGGTGTATCTCATGTGCCTTTGGCGTATCTCATGTGCATATGGTATGTCTCATACACCTTTTGTGTATCTCATGCGCCTATGGTGTAACTTATGCGCCTATGGTGTATCTCATGTGCCTATGGTGTATCTAATGCACATACGATGTATCTCATGCGCCTATGGTCTATATCATGTGCCTATGGTGTATCTCACGAGCTTATGGTGTATCTCATGTGCCTATAGTGTATCGCATGAGCCTATGGTGTATTTCATTTGCCGATGGTGTATCTAATGTGCCTATGGTGTATCTCACAAGCCCATGGTGTATCTCATGTGCCTATGGTGTATCTCATCTGCGCATGGTGTATCTCATGAGCCTATTGTGTATCTCATGCGCCTATGATGTATCTCATGCACCTATGGTGTATCTCTTCTGCCTATGGTGTATCTCATGTTCCTATGGTGTATCTCACGTGCCTTTGGTGTATGTCATGTACCTATGGTGTATATCGTGTGCCTTTGGTGTATCTCATGCACCTATGGTGTATGTCATGTGCCTATGGTGTATCTCATGTGCCTATGGTGTATCTCATGCGCCTATGGTGTATCTCATGTTCCTATGGTGTATATCATATACTATGGTGTATCTCATGCGACTACAGAGTATCTCATGCGACTATGGGGTATTGCATGCGACTATGGTGTATTGCATGTACCTATGGTGTATCTCGTGCATCCATGGTGTATCTCAGGCGTCTATGGTGTATCTCATGTGCGTATGGTGTATTTCAAGCGCCTATGGTGTATATCATGCGCCTGAGTGTATCTCATGCGCATATGGTGTATCTCATGTGCCTATGGTATATCTCATGTGCCTACGGTGTATCTCATGCACATATGGTGTATCTCATGCGCCTATGGTGTATTTTATATGCCTATGGTGTATCTCATATGCCAATGGTGTATGTCACGTGCCTGTGGTGTATTTCATGTGCCTATGGCGTATCTCATGTGCCTCTAGTGTATCTCATGTGCCTGTAGTGTATCTCACATGCCTATGGTGTATTCCATGTACCTACTGTGTATGTCATGTGCCTATGGTGTATCCCATGCGCATATGGTGTGTCTCATGTGTGCTATAGTGTATCTCATGCACCTATGGTGTATCTCATTCACCTATGGCATATCTCATGCACCTATGGTGTATCTCATGTACATATGGTGTACCTCATGCGCCTATGGTGCATCTCATGTACCTATGGTGTATCTCATATGCTATGGAGTATCCCGTGCGCCTACGGTGTATCGCATGTAGCTATGGTGTATCGCATGCATCTATTGTGTATGTTATGCGCCTATGGTATATGCATGCGCATATGGTGTACATCATGCGCCTATGGTGTATCTCATGTGCCTATTGTGTATATAATTCACCTATGGTGTATCTCATGCGCCTGTGCGGTATCTCATGCGCCTATGGTGTATCTCATGTGTCTTTGGTTTATCTTACGTGCACATGGTGCATCTCATGCGCCTATGGTGTATCTCATGTGCCTATGGTGTGTATAATGCGCCTATGGTGTATCTCATGCACCTACGGTGTATCTCATGCGCTTATGGTGTATCTCACGTGCCTATGGTGTAACTCATGAGCCTATGGTGTATCTCATGTGCCTATGGAGTATCTCATGTGCCTATTGTATATCTGATGTGCCTTTGGTATATCTCATGCGCCTCTGGTGTATCTCATGCGCATATGGTGTATCGTATGCACATATGGTGTATCGCATGTGCCTATGATGTATCTCAGGCACCTACGGTGTATCGCGTGCACCTATGGTGTATCTCATGCGCCTGTGGTGTATGTCATGTGCCTATGGTGTATCTCATGCGCCTATTGTGTATGTCATGCGCCTATGGTGTATCTCATGTGCCTATGGTGTATCTCATGCGCCTATGGTGTATCTCATGCGCCTATGGTGTATCTCATGCGCATATGGTGTATCGTATGCACATATGGTGTATCGCATGTGCCTATGATGTATCTCAGGCACCTACGGTGTATCGCGTGCACCTATGGTGTATCTCATGCGCCTGTGGTGTATGTCATGTGCCTATGGTGTATCTCATGCGCCTATTGTGTATGTCATGCGCCTATGGTGTATCTCATGTGCACATGTTGCATCTCATGTGCCAATGGTGTACCTCATGGGCCTATGGTGCATTCCATGTACCTATGGTGTATCTCATGCACCAATGGTGTATCTCATGCACATATGGTGTATCTCATGTGCCTATGCTGTATCCCATGTGTCTATGGTGTATCTCATGCGCATATTGTGTATCTCATGCGCCTATGGTGTATCCCATGTGCATCTGCTGTATCTCATGCGCCTATGGTGTATCCCATGTGCATTTGATGTATCTCATGCGCCTATGGTGTACCTATTGAGCCCATGGTGTATCTCATGTGCCTATGGTGTATCTCTAAGCCTGTAAGCCAAAAGCTAGGACTTGCGAATAAAATTTGCGAGTCCGAGTCCAGTTCAGGACTCGCGAGTCCGAGTCTAGAGAACAGAATCGACTCGGACTCGCGAATTAAA
>SZWC01004062.1:86376-121098 GCA_023375785.1 Penium margaritaceum
GCCTATGGTGTATCTCATGCGCCTATGGTGTATCTCATGTGCCTATGCTGTATCTCATGTGCCTCTGGTGTATCGCATGTGCCTATGGTGTATCTCATGCGCCTATGATGTATCTCATGTGCTTATGGTGTATCACATGTACCTATGGCATATTTCATGCACCTATTGTGTACATCTTGCGCCTATGGCGTATCTCATGTGCCTATGGTGTATCCCATGTGCCCATGGTGTATCTCATGTACCTATGGTGTATCTTATGTATCTTTTGTATATCTCATGCGCCTATGGTGTATCTCATGTGCATATGGTGTATCTCATGTGCCTATGGTATATCTGATGCACCTATGGTGTCACATTTGCCTATGGTGTATCTCATGTGCCGATTGTATATCTCATGCTCATATGGAGTATATCATGCGCCTATGGTGTATCTCATGTGCCTATGGTGTATCTCACGAGCCTATGGTGTATCTCATGTGTCTTTGGTGTATCTCATGTGCCTTTGGTGCATCTCATGCACCTATGGCGAATCTCATGCGCCTATGCTGTACCTCATGCGCCTATGGTATATCTCATGTGCCTATGGTGTATCTCATGTGCCTTTGGTGTATATCATGCGCATATGGTGTATCTCATGTGCATGTGGTGTATGTCATGAGCCTATGGTGTATCTCATGTGCCCATGGTGTATCCCATGTGCCTATGGTGTGTCTCATGCGCCTATTGTGTATCTCATGTGTCTTTGGTGTATCTCATGTACTTATGGTGTATCGCATGCATCTATGGTGTATCGCATGCACCTATGGTGGATATCATATATCTTTGGTGTATCTCATGTGCGTATGGTGTATGTCATGTGCCTATGGTGTGTTTTATGTGCCTATGGTGTATCTCACGCGCATATGTTATATCTCATGTACCCATGGTGTATATCATGGGCCTATGTTGTTTGCCATGCACCGATGGTGTATCGCATGTGCCTATAGTCTATCTCATGAACAAAAGGTGGATCTCACATGCATATGGTGTATCTCATGTGCCTATGGTGTATCTCATGCACTTATAGTGTATCTCATGCGCCTATGGTGTATCTCATGTGTCTTTGGTGTATCACATGCGGCTTTGATGTATCTCATGCACATTTGGTGTATCCCATGCTACTATGGTGTATCTCATGCACCTCTGGTGTATCTCATGTACCGATGGTGTATCACATGAGCATATGGTGTATCTCATGTGCCTATGGTATATCTCATGTGCCTATGGTGTATCTCATGCGCCTATGGTGTATCTCATGCGCCTAGGCTATATCTCATGTGCATATGGCGTATCTCATGCGACTATGGTGTATCTCATTTGCCTATGGTGTCTTTAACGTGCCTATGGTATATTCCATGTTCCTATGGTGTATCGAAAGTGCGTATGGTGTATCTTATGTACCTATGGTCTATCTCATGTGCATATGGAGTATCTCATACACCTACAGCGTATCTCGTGTTCCTTTGGTGTATCTCATGCGCGCATTGTGTATCTCATGTGCCTATGGTGTATGTCATGCGCCTATGGTGTATCTCATGCGCATATGGTGTATTGCATGCATGCTATGGTGTATCTCATGCACCTATGGTGTATGTCATAAGACTATGGTGTATCTCATGCGCCTATGGTGTATCGCCTGTGCTTATGGTGTATCTCATGCGCCTATGGTGTATCTCATATGCCTATGGTGTATTTCATGTGCCTATGGTGTATCTTATGTGTACCATGGTGTATCTGATATGCCTATGGTGTACCGCATATACCTATGGTGTATCTCATGCGCATATGGTGTATCCCATGTGCCTATGGTGTATCTCATGTGCCTATGGTGTATCTCATGTGCCTATGGTATATCTCATGCACATATGGTGTATCTCATGCGCCTTTGGTGTATCTCATGCGCCTATGGTGTATCGTATATGCCTATGGTGTATCTCATGTGCCTACGGTGTATCTCATGTGGCTATGGTGTATGTAATGTACGTATGGTATATCTCACGTGCCTCTGGTGTATCTCATGCGCCTACGGTGTATTTCATGCGGCTATGATGTTTCTCGTGTGCCTATGGTTTATCTCATGCACCTTTGGTGTATCTCATGTGCCTATGGTTTATCTCATGCGCCTATGGTGTATCTCCTGTGCCTATGGTGTATGTCGTGCGCTTATGGTGTATCTCATGTGCCTATGGTGTATCTCAGGAGCATATGGTGTATCTCATGCGCCTATGGTGTATCTCTCGTACCTATGGTGTATGTCATGCGCCTATGGTGTATCTCATGCACCTATGCAGTATCTCATGCGCCTACGGAGTATCTCATGTGCCTTAGAAGTATCTCATGTGCCTATGGTGTATCTCATGGACATATGGTGTATCTCATGTGCCTATGGTGTATCTCATGCGCCTATGGTGTATCTCATGCCCTTATGGTGTACCTAATGTGTCTTTGGTATATCTCATGTGCCCATGGTGTATCTCATGTACCTAGGGTGTATCTCATGTGCCTATGGTGTATCTCATGTGTCTGTGGTTTATCTCATGTGTTATGGTTTATGTCATGTGCATATGGTGTATCTCATGTGCCTACGGTGTATCTAATATTCCTATGGTGTATTTTACGCACCTATGGTATATGTCATGTGCCCATGGAGTATCTCATGCGCCTATGGTGTACTCATGTGCCTTTGGTGTATGTCACGTGCCTATGGTGTATCTCATGCATATATGGTACATCGGATGTATGCTATGGTGTATCTCATGCGCCTATGGTATGGTATATCTCATGTGTGCTATGGTGTATCTCATGTGCCTATGGTGTATCGCATGTGCCTTTGGTATATCTCATGCACCTATGGTGTATCTCATGCGCCTATGGAGTATCTCATGTGCATATGGTCTATGTCATGTACCTATGGCATATCTCATGCGCCTATGGTGTATCTCATGTGCCTATGGTGTATCTCATGCGCCTATGGTGTATCTCGTGTGCCTATGGTGTATGTCATCTGCCGATGGTATATCTCATGTGCATATGGTGTATCTCATGTATGCTATGGTCTATCTCATACGCTTATAGTGTATCTCATGCGCCTCTGGTGTATCTCATGCGCATATGGTGTATCTCATGCACTTATGGTGTATGTCATGTGCATATGGTGTATCTCATGTGCGTATGGTGTATCTCGTGTGCGTATGGTGTATCTCATATTCCTACGGTGTATCTCATGTGCCTTTGGTGTATCTCATGCGCCCATGGTGTATCTCATGTGCCTATGGTGTATCTCATCTACCTATGGTGTATACAATGCACCTACTGTGTATCTCACGTGTCAATGGTGTATCTCATATGCTATGGTATATCTCATGTGCCTATGGTGTATCTGATGCAACTATGGTGTATCACATGCGCCTATGTTGTATGTCGTTGACCAATGGTGTATCTCATGCCCCTATGGTGTATCTCATGTACCTATGGTGTATCTCATGCACATATGGTGTATCTCATGTGCCTATGGTGTATCTCGTGCGCCTGTGGTGTATCTCATGCGCATGTGGTGTTTCTCACAAGCCTATGGTATATCTCATGTGCCTATGGTGTATCCCATGCACCTATGGTGTATCTCATGTGCCTATGGTGTATCTCGTGTGTCTTTTGTGTATCTCATGTGCCTCTAGTGTATCGCATGCACCCATGGTGTATCTCATGCGCCTATGGTGTATCTCATGCGCCTATGGTGTATCTCTTGTGCCTATGGTTTTTCTCATTTACCTACGGTGTATCTCATGTGCCTGTGGTGTATCTCATGTACCTTTGGTGTATTTCATGTGCCCCTGGTATATCTCATGCACCTTTTGTGTATGTCATGCATCTATGGTGTAACGTATGCGCCTATGGTGTATCTCATGTTACTATGGTGTATCTCATGCACCTATGGTGTATCTCATGCACCTATGGTGTATCTCATGCACCTATGGTGTATCTCATGTGCCTATGGTGTGTCTCATTCACATATGGTGTATCTCATGCGCCTATGGTGTATCTCATGTGCCTATGGTGTATCACATGTGGCTATGTTGTTTATCATGCGCATATGGTGAATCTCATGTGCCTATGGTCCATCTCATACACGAAAGGTGTATCTAATGCCCCTATGGTGTATCTTATGTGCTTATGGTGTATCTCGTGCGCTTATGGTGTATCTCATGCGCCTATGGTGTATCGCATGTGTCTTTGATGTATCTCATCTGCCTATGGTGTGTCTCATGCACCTTTGGTGTATACCATGTGCCTATGGTATATCTCATGAGCCTATGGTGTGTCTCATTCTCCTATGGTGTATTGCATGCGCCTATAAGATATCTCATGCGCCTATGGTGTATCTCATGTACCTATGGTGTATCTCATCTGCCTATGGTGTATCTCATGCGCCTATGGTATATTCCATGTGCCTCTAGTGTATCTCATGTGCCTATGGTGTATCTCATGCGCCCATGGTGTATCTCATGTGCCTATGGTGTATCTCATGCGCCCATGGTGTATCTCATGTGCCTATGGTGTATCTCATGCGCCCATGGTGTATCTCATGTGCCTATGGTGTATCTCATGTGCCTATGGTGTGTCTCATGCACATATGGTGTATCTCATGCGCCTATGGTGTATCTCATGTACCTATGGTGTATCTCATCTGCCTATGGTGTATCTCATGCGCCTATGGTATATTCCATGTGCCTCTAGTGTATCTCATGTGCCTATCGTGTATCTCGTGTGCCTATGGTGTATCACATGTAAATATGGCGTATCGCATGCGCCTATGGTGTATCTCCTGTGCCTATGGTGTATGTCATGCGCCCATGGTGTATCTCATGTGCATATGGTGTATGTCATGTGCCTATGGTGTATCTCATGTTCCTATGGTATATCTCATGTGCCTATGGTGGATCTCATGTGCCTATGGTGTATCTCATATGCTATGGTGTATCTCATGTACCTACGATGTATATTGTGCAATTCTCGTATATTGCGTGTGCCTGTGGTGTATCTTATGTGCCCATGGTGTATCTCATGCGCCTATGGTGTATCGCATGCGCCTATGGTGTATCGCATGCGCCTATGGTGTATTTCATACACATGTGGTGTTTCTCATGCGTCCATGGTGTATCTCATGAGCCTATGGTGTATCCCATGCACATATGGTGTATCTCATGTGCCTATGTTGTATCGCATGTGTCTTTCGTGTATGTCATGTGCCTATAGTGTATCGCATGCGCCGTTAATGTATCTGGTGTGCCTATGGTGCATCTCATGCGCCTATGGTGTATCTCACGTGCCTATGGTATATCTCATGTGCCTATGGTGTATCTCATGTGCACATGAAGTGTCTCATGCGCATCTTGTGTATCTCATGTGCCTAGATTGTATCTCATATGCCTATGGTGTCTCGCATGGGCCTATGGTGTGTTCCATGTACCGAAGGTGTATTCAATGCACCTATGGTGTATCTCACGAGCCTACAGTGTATCTCATGTGCCTTTGGTGTATCTCATGTGCCTCTGGAGTATCTCAGGTCCCTATGGTGTATCTCATGTTCCTATGGTATATCTCATGCGCCTTTGGTGTATCTCATGCATCTTTGGTGTATCGTATGTGCCTATGGTGTATCTCATGTGCCTACGATGAATCTCGTGCATATATGGTGTATCTCATGCGCCTATGGTGTATCGCATGTGCCTTTGGTGTATCTCATGCATCTTTTGTGTATCGTATGTGCCTATGGTGTATCTCATGTGCCTACGATGTATCTCGTGCATATATGGTGTATCTCATGCGCCTATGGTGTATCGCATGTGCATTTGGTGTATCTCATCTGCCTATGGTGTATCTCATGTCTTTATGGTGTATCTCATGCGCCTTGGGTGTATCTCATGTGCCTATGGTGCATCTCATGCACCTATGGTTAATCTCATGCGCCCATGCTATACCTCATGCGCCTATGGTGTATCTTATGCACATATGGTGTGTCTTATGAGCCTATTGTGTACGTCATGCGCCTATGGTGTATCTCATGTGTTGTGGTGTATCGCATGAGCCTATGGTACATCGCATGTGTCTTTGGTGTATCTCATGTGCCTCTGGTGGATCTCATGCGCCTATGGTGTATCTCATGTGCCTGTGGTGTATCCCATGTGCCTATGGTGTATCTCATGCGCCTATTGTGTATCTCATGTGTCTTTGGTGGTGTATCGCATGCATATATGGTGTATCTCATGCGCCTATGGTGTATCTCATGTGCCTATGGTGTATCTCAAGTGCTTATTGTGTATCTCATGCGCCTATGAAGTATCTCATGTACCTATGGTGTCTCTCATGCACCTATGGTGCTTCTCATCCGCCTATGCTATATCTCATGCGCCTATGGCCTATCGCATACAAAAAGTGTGTATCTCATGTGCATATGGTGTATCTCATGTGCCTATGGTGTGTCTCATGCGCTTATGGTGTATCTCATGCACCTTTGGTCTATCCCATGCGCTTATGGTGTATCGCATGCACCTATGATATATCTCATGTGCCTATGGTGCATCACATGAGCCTATGGTGTATCGCATGTGCCTACGGTATATCTCATGTTCCTATGGTGTATTTCATGTGCCTATGGTGTATCGCATGCACCTATGGTATATCTCATTGGCATATGGTGTATCGTATGCGCCTATGGTGTATCTCATGTGCCTATGGTGTATCTCATGCACCGATGGTATATTCCATGTGCCTATGGTGTATCTCATGTCTTTATGGTGTATCTCATGCGCCTTGGGTGTATCTCATGTGCCTATGGTGTATCGCATGCACCTATGGTATATCTCATTGGCATATGGTGTATCGTATGCGCCTATGGTGTATCTCATGTGCCTATGGTGTATCTCATGCACCGATGGTATATTCCATGTGCCTATGGTGTATCTCATGTGCCTATGGTGTATCCTGTGTGCCTATGGTGTATGACATGTGCATATGGTGTATCGCATGCGCCTTTGGTGTATCTCGTGTACCTATGGTGTATCTCATGCGCCCATGGTGAGTCTCATGTACCTATGGTGTATGTCATGCGCATATGGGGTATCTCATGCGCCTTTGGTGTATCTCCTATGCCCATGGTGTATCTCATGTGCCTATGGTGTACGTCATGTGCATATGGTGTATTGCATGTATGCTATGGTGTATCACATGCGCCTATGGTGTATCTCATGTGTATATGGTGTATCTTATGAGCCTATGGTGCATCTCATGTGCATATGGTGTATCTCATGAGCATATGGTGCATGTCATATGCCTATGGTGTATCGCATGTGCCTATGGTGTATCGCATGTGTTATATGGTGTATCTCATATGCCTATTGTGTATCGCATATGTATATGGTGTATCTCATACGCCTATGGTGTATCCCATGCGCCTGTGGTGTATCTCATGTGCCTATGCCACATCTCATGTGCGCATGGTCTATCTCATGCGCCTATTGTGTATGTCATGTGCTTATGACGTATTTCATGTGCCTATGGTGTATCTCATGCATGTATGGTGTATCTCATGCGCCTATGGTATATCTCATGCGCCTATGGTGTATCTTATATGCCTATGGTGTATCTCATGTGCATTTGGTGTATCTCATGTGCCTATGGTGTATCTCATGTGCCTGTGGTGTATCTCATGTGCCTTTGGTGTATCTTATGCGCCTACGGTGTATCTCATGTGGCTATGGTGTTTCTCATGTGCCTATAGTATATCTCATGAACCTACGGTGTATCTCATGTGCCTATGGTGTATCTCATGTCCGTGTGGTGTATCGTATCTCTTTATGGTGTATATCATGTGACTATGGTTTATCTCATATGCCTGTGGTGTATCTCATGTGCCTATGGTGTATCTCATGCGCCTATGGTGTATCTCATGTGCCTATGGTGTATCTCATGCGCCGATGGTGTATCTCATGCGCCTATGGTATATCTCATGCGCCTATGGTGTATCTCATGTGCCTATGGTGTATCTCATGTCCGTGTGGTGTATCGTATCTCTTTATGGTGTATATCATGTGACTATGGTTTATCTCATATGCCTGTGGTGTATCTCATGTGCCTATGGTGTATCTCATGCGCCTATGGTGTATCTCATGTGCCTATGGTGTATCTCATGCGCCGATGGTGTTTCTCATGTTCAGATGGTGTATGTCATGCTCCTATGGTGTACCTCATGCGCATATGGTGTATGTCATGTGCCTATGGTGTATCTCATGCGCCTATGGTGTATCTCATGTACATACGGTGTATCTCATGCACCTGTGGTGTATCTCATGTGCCTATGGTGTATCTATTGTGCATATGGTGTATTTCATGTGTGCTATGGTGTGTCTCATGTGCATATGGCGTATCGCATGTGCCTATGGTGTATCTCATTCACCTATGGTGTATCTCATGCGCCTATGGTGTATCGCACGTGCCTACGTTGTATCTCATGTGCCTCTCGTGTATCTCATGCGCCTATGGTGTGTCTTATCCGCCTATGATGTATCTCATGTGCCTATGGTGTATCACATGTACCTATGGTGTATTTCAGGCACCTATGGTGTGTCTCATGCGCATATGGCATATCTCATGTGCCTGTGGTGTCTCTCACGTGCCTATGGTGTAACTTATGTACCTATGGTGTATCCCATGTACCTTTGGTATAAATCATGCACCTACGGTGTATCTCATGTGCATATGGTGTATCTCATGCGTCTCGGGTATATCTCATGCACCTATGGTGTGTCTCATGTGCCTATGGTGTATCTCATGTTCCTATGGTATATCGCATGCACCTATGGAGTATATCGTGCACCTATGGTGTATCGCATGTGCATATGGTGTATATCATGAGCATATGGTGTATCTCATGTGCCTTTGGTGTATCTCATGTGCCTATGGTGCATCTCATGCACCTATGGTGAATCTCATGTGCCTATGCTGTACCTCATGTGCCTGTGGTATATCTCATGTGCCTATGGTGTATCTCATGTTCCTTTGGTGTACATCATGCGCCTATGGTGTGTCTCATGTGCCTTTGGTGTATATCATGAGCCTATGGTGTATCTCATGTGCCCATGGTGTATCCCATGCGCCTATGGCGTATCTCATGCACCTATTGTGTATCTCATGTGTCTTTGGTGTATCTCATGTGCATATGGTGTATCGCATCCATCTATGGTGTATCTCATGCACCCATGGTGTATCTCATATGTCTTTGGTGTATCTCATGTGCGTTTGGTGTAGATCATGTGCCTACGATGTATATCATGTGCCTATGGTGTATTTCATGTGCTTATGGTGTATCTCATGCGCATATGGTATATCTCATGTGTCTTTGGTGTATATCATCTGCCTATGGTGTATCTCATGCACCTTTGGTATATCCCATGCGCCTATGGTGTATCGCATGCACCTATGAAATATCTGGTGTACATATGGTGTATCACACGAGCCTATGGTGTATCTCGTGTGCCTATCGTACATCTCATGTACCTTTGGTGTATCTCTTGCGCCTATGGTGTATTGCATGCGCCTATGGTATATCTCATGCGCCTATGGTGTATGTCATGCGCCTATGGTGTATCTCATGTGCCTATGGTGTATCTCATGCGCCTATGGTATATTCCATGTGCCTATGGTGTATCTCATGTGCCTATGGTGTATCTCGTGTGCCTATGGTCTATCACATGAGCATATGGCGTATCGCATGCACCTATGGTGTATCTCGTGCGCCTATGGTGTATCTCATGTGCCTATGGTGTATCTCATGCGCCTATGGTGTATCTCATGCGCCTATGGTGTATCTCATGTGCTTATGGTGTATCTCATGTACCTATGGAGTATTCCATGCGCCTATGGTGTATCTCACGCGCCTATGGTATATCTTATGTGTCTTTGGTATGTCTCATGTGCCTATGGTGTATCGCATACACCTTTTGTGTATCTCGTGCACCTATGGTGTATATCATGCGCCTATGGTGTTTCTCACCTGCCTATGGTATATCTCATGTACCCATGGTCTATCTCATGAGCATATGAAGTATCTCATGCGCATATGGTATATCCAATGTGCCTTTATTGTATCTCATTTGCCTATGGTGTATCGCATGGGCCTATGGTGTGTTCCACGTGCGGAAGGTGTATCTCATGCACCTATGGTATATCCCATGAGCCTATGGTGTATCTCATATGCCTATGGTATATCGCATGCGCCTATGGTGTATCGCATCCATCTATGGTGTATCTCATATGCCTATGGTATATCGCATGCGCCTATGGTGTATCGCATCCATCTATGGTGTATCTCATATGCCTATGGTATATCGCATGCGCCTATGGTGTATCTCATATGCCTATGGTACATCTCATGTGCCTATGGAGTATCTCATGTGCCTATGGTGTATCTCATGTTCCTATGGTATATCTCATGTGCCTTTGGTGTATCTCATGCGCCTATGGTGTATCGTATGCGCCTATGGTGTATCCCATGTGGCTACAATGCATCTCATGCACATACGGTATATCGCATGCGCCTATGGTGTATCTCATGTGCCTATGGTGTATCTCATGTGCCTATGGTGTATCTCATGTGCCTATGGTGTATCTCATGCACATATGGTGTATATCATGCACCTATAGTGAATCTCATGTGCCTATGGTTTATCTCATGAGCCTATGGTGTATCTCATGCGCATTGGGTGTATCTCATGTGGATATGGTGCATCTCATGCACCTTTGGTGAATCTCATGCGCCTATGCTGTACCTCATACGCCCATGGTGTATCTCACGTGCCTATGGTGCACGTCACGCGCCTATGGTGTATCTCATGTGTCATGGTGTATCTCAAGAACCTATGGTGTATCACATGGTTATTTGGTATATCTCATGTGCCTATGGTGGATATCATGTGCCTATGGTGTATCTCATGTGCCTGTGGTGTATCCCATGTGCCTATGGTGTATCTCATGCGCCTATTCTGTATCTCATGACTCTTTGGTGTATCTCATGGTGTATCTCATGTGCCCATGGTGTATCTCATGTGCCTGTGGTGTATCCCATGTGCCTATGGTGTATCTCATGCGCCTATTCTGTATCTCATGACTCTTTGGTGTATCTCATGGTGTATCTCATGTGCCCATGGTGTATCTCATGTGCCTATGGTATCTCGTACCCTTTAGGGTTAAGGGTAAACCCTAAAGCCATATGCACATGAGATATAGCCTAGGCGCATGAGATACACCATAGGCGCATGAGATACACCATAGGCACATGAGATATACCATAGGCACATGAGATACACCATATGCTCATGTGATACACCATCGGAACATGAGATACACCATAGGTGCATGAGATACACCATATGCACATGGGATACACCAAATGTGCATGAGATACATCATAGCCACATGCGATACACCAAAGACACATGAGATACACCATAGGCGCATGAGATACACCATAAGTGCATGAGATACACCATAGGCACATGAGATACACCAAATGCACGTGAGATCCACCTTTTGTGCATGAGATAGACCATAGGTACATGAGATACACCATCGGTGCATGGGAAACACCATAGGCCCGTGAGATACACCATAGGTACATGAGATATAAGATAGGCGCGTGAGATACACCATAGGCACATGAAATACACCATAGGCACATGACATACACCATACGCACATGAGATACACCAAAGACAGATGATATACACCATAGGTGCATGCGATACCAATAGATGCATGCGATACACCATAGGTACATGAGATACAACAAAGACACATGAGATACACAATAGGCGCATGAGACAGACCATAGGCGCATGGGATACACCATGGGCACATGAGATACACCAAAGGCTCATGATATACACCACATGCACATGAGATACACCATAGGCGCATGATATACACCAAACGCACATGAGATACACCACAGGCACATGAGACATACCATAGGCGCATGAGGTAAAGCATAGGCGATGACATTTGCCATAGGTGCATGAGATGCACCATAGGCACATGAGATACACCAAATGCACATGAGATACACCATAGCCTCATGACATACACCACAGGCACATGAGGAATACCATAGGCGCATTATATACTCCATAGGAGTATGAGATATACAATAGGCACATGAGATATACCATAGGCACATGAGATACACCATAGGTGCTAAGATATACCATATGCACATGAGATAGACCATATGCACATGATATACACCATAGGCGCATGAGATATACAAACGATACATGACATACACCATAGGTACATGAGATACACCATGGGCACATGGGATACACCATAGGCACGTGAGATACGCCATTGGCGCATGAGATGTATAATAGGTGCATGAAATGCGCCATAGGTACATGTGATACACCATAGGTACATGAGATACATCATAGGCGCATAAGATACACCATAGGCACATGCGATACACGAGAAGTACATGAGATACAGCATACGCACATGAGATACACCATTGGCGCATGAGATACACCATAGGTGCATGAGATACACCATAGGCATATGCGATACGCCATACGCACATGAGATACACCATAGCACACATGAGATACATCATAGGCACACCAGATACACCATAGGCATATGAGATACACCACAAATGTATGAGATACACCATAGGCACATGAGATATACCATAGGCGCATATGATACACCATAGGCACTTGACATACACCATATGCACATGAGATACACCATAGGCGCATGACATACACCATATGGACATGCAATACACCATAGGCGCATGAGATACACTATAGGCACATGAGATACACCATAGGCGCATCATAAACACCATAGGCATATGAGATATACCGCAGGCATATGAGATACACCATAGGCACGTGATATACATCATAGGGAGATAAGATACACCATAGGCGCATGAAATACACCATAGGCACATGCGATACACCATATGTTCATGAGATATACCATTGGCACATGAGAAACACCCTAGCCACATGAGATACACCATAGGCGCATGAGATACACCAAAGGCATGTGAGATACACCATAGGCAGATGAGATACACCGTAGGCACATGACATACACCATAGGCACATGAGATACACCATAGGCATAAAAGATACACCATATGCACATGAGATACACGATAGGTGCATTAGATACACCACACGTGCATGAGATATACCATAAGCACATGAAATGCATTATAAGCACATGAGGTACACCATAGGTACATGAAATACACCATGCGCACATGAGATACAGCATAGGCACATGAGATACACCATAGGCGCATGGGATACAGCAAAGGCGTATGAGATACACCATATGCATATGCGATACACCATAGGCATATGAGATACACCGTAGAACACATGCGATACACCATGGGCACATGCGATACACCATAGGCATATGATATACACCATAGGCGCATGAAACACACCATGTGCACATGAGATACACCACGGGCGCATGAGATACACTATAGGCACATGAGATACACCGTAGGGGCATTAGATACACCATAGCGTGCATGCGATACACCATATGTGCATGACGTACACCATAGACACATAAGTTACGCCATAGGCATATGAGATACACCATGAAGAGATAAGATACACCATAGGGACATGAGATACACCATAGGCACATGAGATCCACCGTAGGATCATGAGATATGCTATAGGCACATGAGAAACACCATAGCCACATGAGATACACCGTAGGCGCATGAGATACACCAAAGGCACATGAGATACACCACAGGCACATGAGATACACCATAGGCACATGAGATACACCATAGGCACATGAGATACACCGTAGGCATATAAAATACACCATAGGCGCATACGATATACCATAGGCGCATGAGATACACCATACGTGCATGAGATACACCATAGGCACATGAAATACGTCATAAGCACGTGACATACACCATAGTCGCATGAGATACACCATGCACACATGAAATATAGCATAGGCACATGAGATACACCACAGGCGCATTGGATACACCATAGGTGTATGAGATACACCATATGCATATGCGATACACAATAGGCATATGAGATACACCGTATAACACATGTGATACACCATGGGCACATGCGGTACACCATAGGCATATGACATACACGATATGCTCATGCGATACACCATATGCACATGAGATGCACCATAGGCACATTAGATACACCATAGGCACATGCGATACACCATAGGCCCATGTGAACACCATAGCATACATGCAATACACCATATACACATGACGTACACCATAGGCACATGAGATACACCATAGGCATAGGAGATACACCAAAGGTGCATAAGATACACCATATGCGCATGACATACACCATAGGGACATGAGATTCACCATGGGCACATGAGATACATCATAGGTACACAAGATACACCATAGGCGCATGCGATACGCCATATGCACATGTGATATACCATAGGCACACACGATACACCATAGGCACATGAGATACACCATAGGCACATCGAATATACCATCGGTGCATGAGATACACCATAGGCACATGAGATACACCATAGGCGCATACGATACACCATAGGCCCATGAGATATACCATAGGTGCATGCGATACACCATAGGCACATGAAATACACCATAGGAACATGAGATATACCATAGGCACATGAGATACACCATAGGCTCATGTGATACACCATAGGCACATGAGATATACCATAGGTGCATGCGATACACCAAAGGAGCATGGCATACACCAAAGGTGCATGAGAGACACCATAGGTACACGAGATACACCATAGGCGCATGAGATACACAATAGGCAGTTGAGATACAACATATGCACATGAGATACACCATAGGCGCATGAGATACACCATACATGCATGCGATACATCATAGGTACATGAGATACACCAAAGACACCTGAGATACACTATAGGCACATGAGATACACCATAGGCGCATGGGATACACCATGGGAACATGAGATACACCATAGGCGCATGAGATCCACCATAGGCACATGAGATACACCAAAGACACATGCGATACACCATAGGCTCATGAGATACACCACGACACATGAGATACACCATAGGCGCATGACGTACACTATACGTACATAAGATACACCATATGCGCATGAGCTACACTATAGGCACATGAGGTATAGCATGGGCGCATGAGATTAACCATAGGTGCATGAGATGCACCATGGGCACATGAGATACACACAAGGCGCATGAGATACATCATAAACACATGAGATACACCATAGGCAGATGAGATACACCATAGGCTCATGCGCTACACCATCGGCGCATGAGATACACCGTATGTGCACGAGATACATCGTAGGCACGTGAGATACACCATAGGCACATACGATACACCAAAGATGCACGAGATACGCAAAAGGCGCATGAGATATACCATAGGAACATGAAACACACCATAGGGACCTGGAATACTCCGTAGGCACATGAGATACACCATAGGTACATGAGATACACAATAGGCTTGTGAGATACACCATAGGTGCATGGGATACACCTTCGGCACATGGAACACACCATACGCCCATGTGATACACCATAGAAATATGAGATACAATCTACGCACATGAGACACACAAGATGCGCATGAGATACTTCATGTGCACATGAGATACACCATAGGCACATGAGATATACCATAGGCACGTGAGATATACCATAGGCGCATGAGATACACCATAGGCACACGAGATACATTAACAGCGCATGCGATACACCATAGGCACATGACATACACGAAAGAAACATGCGATACACCATAGGCACATGAGATACACCATATGCGCATGAGATACACCATAGGCACATGAGATACACCATAGGCGCATGAGAAACACCACAGGTGCATGAGATATTCCATAGGCACATAAGATACACCATAGGCACACGCAATACACCTGAATTGCACAATATACATTGTAGGTGCATGAGATACACCATAGCATATGAGATACACCGTAGGCACATGAGATACACCATAGGCGCATGAGATATACCATAGGAACATGAGATACACCATAGGCGCATGACATACACCATATGCACATGAGATACACCATGGGTGCATGACATACACCATAGGCATACGAGATACACCATAGGCCCATGCGATACGCCATATGCACATGTGATACACCATAGGCACACGAGATACACCATAGGCACATGAGCGACACTGTAGGCACATGGAACATACCATAGGCGCATGAGATACACCATAGGCACATGAGATACACCATAGGGACATGAGATACACCATAGGCGCATGAGATATCTTATAGGCGCATGCAATACACCATAAGCAAATGAGAGACACCATAGGCTCATGAGATATACCATACGCACATGGCTTACACCAAAGGTGCATGAGACACACCACAAACTGATGAGATACACCAAAGACACATGAGATACACTATAGGTACATGAGATACACCATAAGTGCACGAGATACACCATAAGCACATGAGATACACCATAGGGGCATGAGATACACCTTCTGTGTATGAGATAGACCATAGGCACATGAGATTCACCATAGGCGCATGAGATACACCATATGTGAGAGAGACACACCATAGGCACATGGGATACACCATAGATGCATGAGATACACCATAGGTGCATGAGATACACCATAGGTGCATGAGATACACCATAGTAACATGAGATACACCATAGGCGCATAAGTTACACCATAGACCCATGAGATACACAAAAGGTGCATGACATATTCCATGGGCACATGAAATACACCAAGGGTACATGAGGTACACCACAGGCACATGAGATACACCATAGGCAAATGAGATACACCATAGGCACATGAGATACACCATAGGCGCATGAGATACACCATAGGCGCATGAGATACACCATAGGTGCATGCGAAACCCCAGAGGCACATGAGATACACCAAAGACACATGAGATACACCATAGGCACATGAGATACACCATAGGTGCATGCGATACACCATAGGCACATGAGATATACCATAGGCGCATGAGAAACACCACAGGCGCATGAGATACACCATAGGCGCACGAGATACACCATAGGCACATGAGATACACCATATGTGCATGAGATACACCATAGGTACATGAGATACACCATAGGCGCATGAGATACACCATAGGTGAACGACATACACCATAGGCGCATGTCATACACCATAGTCGCATCAGACACACCGTAGGCAAATGATATATACCATAGCATATGAGATACACCATAGGCACATGAGATACCCCGTAGGTGCATTGTATACACCATCGGCATATTAGATACACCATAGGCACATGAGATACTCCATAGGCACATGAGATACACCATATGCACATGACATACACCATAGGTGCATGAGATACACCATATGCACACGAGACTCACCAGAGGCGCATGTGATACACTATAAGCGCATGAGATACACCATAGCATACATGAGATACACCATATGCACATGAGATATACCATCGGCAGATGACATACACAATAGGCACATGACATACACCATAGGCGCATGAGATAAACCGTAGGCATAAAAGATACACCATAGGCACATGAGATACACCATAGGCGCATTAGATACACCACACGTGCATGCGATATACCATAGGCACATGGAATATTTTATAAGCACACGAGGTACACCATAGGTACATGAGACACACCATGCGCACATAAGATACAGCATATGCACATGAGATACACCATAGGCGCATGGGATACACCATAGGCATATGAGATACACCATATGCATATGCGATACACCATAGGCATATGAGATATACCGTAGAACACATGCAATACACCATGGGCACATGCGATACACCATAGGCATATAATATACACCATAGGCACATGAGATACACCACGTGAACATGAGATACACCATGGGCGCATGAGATACACTATAGGCACATGAGATATACCGTAGGGGCATAAGATACACCATAGCATACATGCGATACACCGTATGTGCATGACGTACACCATAGACACATGAGTTACGCCATAGTCGTATGAGATACACCAAATGCACATGAGATACACTATAGGCGCATGACATACACCATAGGCACATAAGATACACCATGGGCACATGAGAAACACCATAGGCACACGAGATATACCATAGGTGCATGCGATACGCCATATGCACAAGGGATACACCATAGGCACACGAGATACACCATAGGCACATGCGATACACAATGGGCACATGGTATATACCATAGGCGCATGAGATACACCACAGGCACATGAGATACACCATGGGCGCATGAGAAACCCCGTAGGCAAATGAGATACACCGTAGCCAAATGCGATACACCATAGGCGCATGAGATACACCATGGGTACATGAGATATACCATAGGCATATGAGATATACCATAGGCTCATGTCATACACCACAAGCACATGAGATATATCATAGGTACATGCGATACATCATAAGCGCATGGGATACACCAAAGGTTCATGACATACACCACAGGCAGAAGAGATACACCAAATACACATGAGATACACCATAAGCGCATGAGATACACCATAGGCACATGAGATACACCATAGGCGCATGAGATACACATTTTGGGCATGAGATAGAGCATGGGCACATGAGATACACTATAGGCGCATGAGAAACACCATAGGCACCTGAGACACACCATAGGTATATGAGATACACCAGAGGTGCATGAGATACACCATGGGCAGATGAGATACACCATAGGTACATGAGATACACCATAGGCGCATGAGATACATCATAGCTGCATGCGAGACACCATAGGTACATGAGATACACAAAAGTGTCATGAGATACAGAATAGGCGCATGAGATACACCATATGCACATGGGATACACCACGGGCACATTAGATACACCATAGGCGCATGAGATCCACCATAGGTACATGAGATACACCAAAGACACATGTGATACACCATAGGCTCATGAGATACACCATGACACATGAGATACACCATAATTGCGTGACGTGCACCATATGCACATGAGATACACCATAGGCATATGAGGTACAACATAGGCACATGAGATTCACCATAGGTACATGAAATGCACCATATCCACATGAGATACACCCAATGCGCATGGGGTACACAATAGGCTCATGAGATACACCATAGGCACGTGAGATACACTATAGGTGCATGATATACACCATAGGTGCATGAGATACACCATAGGCACATGAGATGCACCATAGGCACATGAGATACACCATAGACACATGAGATACACCATAGGCGCATGCAATATACCGTATGTACATGAGATACATTGTAGCCACGTGGGATACACCATAGGCGCATACGATACACCTTTGGCGCATGAGATACACCAAAGGCACATGAGATATACCATAGGAACATGAGATACACCATAGGCACATGAGATAATCCATAGGCACATGAGATATACCATAGGCATATGAGATACACCATAGGCTCATGGGATATACCATAGGTGCATGAGATACATCTTCCGCACGTGGAACACACCATAGGCCCATGCGATTTACCATAGGCAAATAAGATACAATAAACGCACATCGGATACACCATATGCGCATGAGATACTTCATATGCACATGAGATACACCATGGGTACATGAGATATACCACAGGCACGTGAGAACCACCATATGCGCATGAGATACACCATAGGTGCATGAGATACACATAAGGCGCATGCGATACACTATATGTACATGAGATATACCAAAGACACATAAGATACACCATA
Source organism: Penium margaritaceum (assembly GCA_023375785.1). NCBI lineage: Eukaryota > Viridiplantae > Streptophyta > Zygnematophyceae > Desmidiales > Peniaceae > Penium > Penium margaritaceum. Next base: position 106,340 of record SZWC01004062.1, read on the forward strand.
GGCGCATGAGATACACCATAGGCGCATGGAAAACTCCATACGTACATGAGATACACCATAGGCGCATGAGAAACACCATGGGCGCATGAGATACACCATAGGCGCATGAGATACACCATAGGTATATGCGATACGCCATATGCACATGTGATAGACCATAGGCACACGAGATGCACCATAGGCACATGAGATACACCATAGGCACATGGAATATACCATAGGCGCATGAGATACACCATAGGCACATGAGATACACCGTAGGCGCATGAGATACACCATAGGTGCATGACATATACCATAGGCGCATGCGATACACCATAGGCGCAAGAGATACACCAAAGGCACATGTGATATACGATAGGCATATGAGATACACCATAGGCTTGTGTGATACGCCATATGTACACGAGATATATCATAGGTGCATGCGATACACCATAGGCACATGGGATACACCAAAGGTGCATGAGATACACCATAGGCAGATGATATACACCAAAGACACATGAGATACACCATATGCGCATGAGATATACCATAAGCACATGAAATACACCATAGGCATATGAGATACACCATAGGCGCATGATATACACCTTTTGTGCATGAGATAGACCATAGGCACATGAGATACACCATAGGCGCATGAGAAACTCCATATGCGCATGAGATACACCATAAGAACATGCGTTACACCATAGGTGCATGATATACACCATAAGCAGTTGAGATACACCATAGGCACATAAGATACACCATAGGCACATGACATACACCATACGCACATGAGATACACCAAAGACACATGGGTACACCATAGGCACAGGAGATACACTATAGATGCATGCGATACACAATAGGTACATGAGATACACCAAAGACACATGAGATACAAAATAGGCGCATGAGATACACCATATGCACATGGGATACACGACAGGCACATGAGATACACCATAGGCGCATGAGATCCACCATATGTACATGAGATACACCAAAGACACAACGGATACACCATAGGCTCATGAGAAACACCATAACACATGGGATACACCATGGGCGCATTACGTACACCAAAGGCACATGAGATACACCATAGGCGCATGAGATACACAATAGGTGCATGAGGTACAGCATAGGCACATTCGATTCACCATAGGTGCATGAGATGCACCATAGGCACGTGAGATACACCCAAGGGGCATGAGATACACCATAGACTTATGAGACACACCATAGGCACATGAGATACACCATAGGTGCATGATATACACCACAAGTGCTTGAGACACAGAATAGGCACATGAGATACGCCATGGGCACATGAGATACACCAAAAGGTACATTAGATACACCATAGGCGCATGAAATGTACCGTATGTACATGAGATACATTGTAGACACATGGCACACAGCATAGGTACATATGATGCACCATAGGCGCATGAGATACACGAAAGGTGCATGAGATATACCATAGGAACATGACATACACCATAGGCACATGAGATACTCCATAGGCACATAAGATACACCACAGGCACATGAGATACACCATAGGCTTGTGAGATACACCATAGGTGTATAAGATACGGCTCCGGCACATGGAACACACCATAGGCCCATGCGCTACACCATAGGCACATGAGATACAAAATAGGCACATGCGATACAACATATGCGCATGAGATACTTCATGTGCACATGAGATACACCATAGGCACATGAGATCAACCATAGGCACGTGAGATACACCATAGGCGCATGAGATACACCATAGTTGCACGATATACACGAAAGGCACATGCGATACACCAAAGACACATGAGATACACCATAGGTGCATGAGATACATCATAGGCACATGGGATGCACCACAGGCTCATTAGATACATCATAGGCGCATGCGAAACACCACAGGCAAATGAGATACACCATATGCGCATGAGATACAACAGAGGCACATTCGATACACCATAGGCGCATGAGATACACCATAGGCACATTAAATACACCATACGCGTATGCAATACACCATAATCGCATTACATACATCGTAGGTGCATGAGATCCACCATAGCATATGAGATACACAATAGGCACATGAGATACACCATATGTACATGAGATATACCATAGGCACTTGAGATACACCATAGGTGCATGAGATACACCATAGGCACATGAGATACACAATAAGTGCATGCGATACTTCATATGTGCTTGAGATACACCATAGGCACATGAGATACACCATATGCACATTAGATACACCATAGGTACATGAGATATACCATAGGTAAATGGGATACACCATATGCGCAGGAGATACACCAAAGGCACATGAGATACACCATTGGCACATGAGGTCTACCATAAGCACATGACATACACCATATGCACATGATATACACAAAATACACGTGATATACACCATAGGCACATGACATACGCCATAGGTGCATGAGATACATCAAAGGCACATGAGATACCCCTAAGACGCATGCGATACACCATAGGTGCATGCAATACACAATAGGCGCATGGGATACACCACAGGCACATGAGATTCACCACAGGCGCATGAGATCCGCCATATGCATATGAGATACATCAAAGTCACATGCGATACAGCATAGGTTACTAACATACACCATAGGCACGTGAGATACACCACAAGCGCATGATGTATACCATAGGTTCACGAGATACACCATAGGCGCATGAGATACACCATGGGCACATGAGATACATCATAGGCCCATGACATTCACCATAGGTGCATGAGATATACCATAGGCAAATGAGATACACCATAGGTGCATGAGATACACCATAGGCTCATGAGATACACCATAGGCGCACGAGATACACCATAGGCACATGAGATACACCATACGCACATGAGATACACCATAAGTGCATGATATTCACCAAAGGTACACCAGATACACCATAGGTACATGGGATACACCATGGGCACGTGAGATACACCATAGGCACATGAGATACACCATGGGCTCAATAGGTACACCATAGGCGCATGAGATACATGAAATGCACATGGGATACACCATAGGCGCATGAGATACACCATATGCACACGAGATTCACCATAGGCGCATGAGATACACAATATGCGCATGAAATACACCATAGACACATGGGATACAGCATATGCCCATGAGATACACCATATGTGCATGAGATACACCATTGGTGCATGAGATACACCATAGGTACATGGAATGCACCATAGGCCCATGAGGTACACCATTGGCACATGAGATACAGCATGTGCACATGAGATACACCATAGGCGCATGACATACACAATAGGCGCATGAGATACACCATAGGCACATGACATACACCACAGGCGCATGAGATACACCATAGGTGCACGCGATACACCGTAGGCGCATGAGATACACCATAGGTACATACGATACACCATATGTGCATGCGATACACCATGGGCGCACGAGATACACCAGAGGCACATGAGATACACCATAGGCACATGAGATACACCATATGCACATGAGATACACCATAGGCGCATGACATACACAATAGGCGCATGAGATACACCATAGGCACATGACATACACCACAGGCGCATGAGATACACCATAGGTGCACGCGATACACCGTAGGTGCCTGAGATACCCCATAGGTACATACGATACACCATATGTGCATACGATACACCATGGGCGCTCGAGATACACCAGAGGCGCATGAGATATACCATAGGCACATCAGATGTACCATAGGCACATGAGATACTCTATAGGCACATGAGATACACCATAGGCTCGTGAGTTACAGCATAGGCACGTGAGATATACCATAAGCGCATGAGATACACCGTAGGTGCATGAGATACACCATAGGCGCATTATACACACCATAGGCAGTTGAGATACACCATAGGCGCATGAGATGTACCATGTGCTCGTGGGATAAACCAAAGACACATGAGATACACCATAGGTGCATGAGATACCGCACAGGCGTATGAGATACACCAAAGACACATGATATACACAATAGGCACATGAGATACACCATAGGCGCATGATGTACACCATATGCGCATGCATATACCATAGGCGCATAAGACACACAATAGATGCATGCGATACACCATAGTTACATGCGACACACCATAGGCGCATGGGATACTCCATAGCATATGAGATACACCATAGGCACATGAGATACACCATAGGCGCATGAGGTACACCATAGGTACGTGAGATACACCATAGGTGCATGAGATACGCCATAGGTGCATGAGATACACCATAGGTGCATGAGATACACCATAGGCACATGAGATACACCATAGGCGCATGAGGTACACCATAGGTACGTGAGATACACCATAGGTGCATGAGATACGCCATAGGTGCATGAGATACACCATAGGTGCATGAGATACACTATAGCACAAACGAGACACACCATATGCGCATGTGATAAACCATAGGCACGTGACATACACAGTAGGTACATGAGATACACCATAGGCACTTGATATACACTACAGGCACATGAGATACGCTAGAGGCACATGAGATACGCCATAGGCACATGAAATACACCACAGGCACGTGAGATACGCCATTGGCATATGAGATACACCATAGGCATATCAAATACACCATAGGCGCATGAGATACACCATATGTGCATGAGATACACCATAGGCACATGCGATACACCATAGATACATGAGATACACCATATGTGCATGAGATACACTCAGGCGCATGAGATACACCATAGGCGCATGAAATACACCATAGGCACATGAGATACACCATAGACGCATGAGATACACCATGGACGCACGAGATACACCATAGGCACATGCAATACACCATAGTCGCATGCAATACACCATAGTCGCATGAGATACTCTGTAGGCGCATGAGATACACCATAGCATATGATATACACCATAGGAACATAAGATTCACCATAGGCGCATGAGATACACCATAGGCACATGAGATACACCATAGGCACATGACATACGCCATAGGTGCATGAGATACACTAAAGGCACACGAGATACACCACAGGTACATGATATACACCATAGGCACGTGAGATACACCATAGGCACATGAGAAACACCATAGGCAGAAGAGATACACCATAGGCGCATGAGATACATCATAGGCGCATGAGATACACCATAGGCGCATGAGATACACCATGGGCAGATGCGATACACCATAGGTGCATGAGATACACCATGGGCACGTGAGATACACCATAGGCACATGAGATACACCATCGGAAAATGAAATACACCATAGGCTCATGCGATACACTATAGGCACATGAGATACACCATAAGCTCATGAGATACACCATAGGCACATGAGATACACCATGGGCGCATGAGATACATTGTATGTACATGAGATACACCATAGGCACATGAGATACACCGTAGGTGCATAAGCTACACCACAGGCGCATGATATACACAAAAGGTGTATGAGACATACCATATGCACATGAGATACGCCAAAGGCACATGAGATCACCATAGGCACATGAGATACACCATATGTGCATGCGATACACCACATGTGCATGAGATACACCATAGGCGCATGCGATACACCATATGCACATGAGATACACCAAAGATACATGAGAAACACCATAGGCGCATGACATATACCAGAGGCGAATGGAATACACTATAGGCGCATGAGAAACACCAAAGCCACATGAGATACACCATAGGCACATGAGATACACCATAGGCGCATGAGATATACCATAGGCGTATCACATACACCATAAGCGCATGAGATACACCATAGGCACATGAGATACACCATAGGTGCATGTCATGCCCCATAGCTACATGTGATACACCATAGTCGCATGGCACACACCATAGGCGCATGAGATATAACATATGCACATGAGATACACCATAGCATATGAGAGACACCATGGGCACATGAGATACACCATATGTGCATGATGTACACCACAGGAAAATGAGATGCACCATAGGCACATGAGATACACGATAGGTGCATGAGATACACCAAAGGCACATGAGATACACCATAGGTACATTAGATACACCATAGGCACATAAGATACACCATAGGCACATGAGATACACCATAGGCACATGAGATACACAAGAGGCGCATGAGATACACCATAGGAGCATGAGATACAGCATAGAAGACACAGTGTTCTACCTTATTTGCACCTACAAGATCATGCCCAGTACATCTGCAATGTGATTGGACACTCTGACCGTGGCTGATACGTGTTATGATTTATAGAAGATAATGTCACTTGGTTAACTTTGTGGTCATGTTCAGTGGAACATGCCAACTTTGTCAAGGCATCGCGCGCAATAGCCCCACCAAGCCACCAGTACTTTACCTTGTTTATATCTGCAAGTTTATGCCTAGCATATGTGTACTGTGATTGGGCACTCTGACCGTGGCTGGCGTGTGTTTTGATCAATCGCGTAAAAGTCACTTGTTGCATTTTGTGGTCATGGTCAGTTGCACATACCAACTTTGTCAAAGCATTGCGCACAATAGACACACCAAGCCACCGGGTTTATACCCTGCTTATACCTGCAACATCCTGCCTAGTATATGTGCACTGTGATTGGACACTGTGATCGTGGCTGACTCATGTGTTGATCCATAGAAGTTAAAGTCACTTGGTTAACTTTTTTGTCATGGTCAGTGGCACATGCCAACTTTGTCAAGGCATTGCGCACAATAGCCACACTGAGCCACCAGTATTTTACCTTTCTCATATCTGCCTATTTATGCCCAGTACATGTGCACTGTGACTGGGCACTCTGACCGTTGCTGACTCGTGTTATGATTTGTACAAGTTAAAACTACTTGGTTCACTTTGTGGTCATGTTCAGTGGCACAGGCCAACTTTGTCAAGGCATTGTGCACAATAGCCACACCAAGCCACCGGTTTTTTGCCTTGATTATACCTGCAAGTTTATGCCTAGCACACGTGCACTGTGATTGGGGACTCTGACTGTGGCTGACTCGTATCATGATTCATAGAAGTTAATGTCACCTGGTTCACGTTGTGCCCATGGTCAGTGGCACAGGCCAACTTTGTCAAGGCATTGCCCACAATAGCCACACCAAGCCACCGGGTTCTTACCTAATTCATACCTGCAATGTCATGCATAGTACACATGCACTGTGATTTGGCACTCTGACCGTGGTTGACCCATGTTATGATTCATAGAAGTTAATGTCCCTTGGTTCACGTTGTGGTCATGGTCAGTGGCACATGCCAGCTTTGTCAAGGCATTGCCCACAATAGCCACACCAAGCCACCGGTGTTTTACCTTGATTATACCTGCAAGGTCATGCATATTGGATGTGCACTGTGATTGGCCACTCTGACTGTGGCTGCCTCATGTTATGATTGGTAGAAGTTAAATCTACTTGTTTAACTTTGTGGTCATGGTCAGTGGCACAGGCCAACTTAGTCAAGGCATTGCGCACAATAGCCACACCAAGCCACCGGTGTTTTACCTTGATTATACCTGCAAGGTCATGCCTAGCACACGTGCACTGTACTTGGGCACTCTGACCGTGGCTGACTCATGTTATGATTCATAGAATTTAAAGTCACTTGGTTAACGTTGTGGTCATGGTCAGTGCCACATGCCAACTTTGTCAAGGCATTGTGCACAATAGCCACACCAAGCCACCGGTGTTTTACCTTGATTATACCTGCAAGGTCATGCCTAGCACACGTGCACTGTACTTGGGCACTCTGACCGTGGCTGACTCATGTTATGATTCATAGAATTTAAAGTCACTTGGTTAACGTTGTGGTCATGGTCAGTGCCACATGCCAACTTTGTCAAGGCATTGTGCACAATAGCCACACCAAGCCACCGGTGTTTTACCTTGATTATACCTGCAAGGTCATGCCTAGCACACGTGCACTGTACTTGGGCACTCTGACCGTGGCTGACTCATGTTATGATTCATAGAATTTAAAGTCACTTGGTTAACGTTGTGGTCATGGTCAGTGCCACATGCCAACTTTGTCAAGGCATTGTGCACAATAGCCACACCAAGCCACCGGTGTTTTACCTTGATTATACCTGCAAGGTCATGCCTAGCACACGTGCACTGTACTTGGGCACTCTGACCGTGGCTGACTCATGTTATGATTCATAGAATTTAAAGTCACTTGGTTAACGTTGTGGTCATGGTCAGTGCCACATGCCAACTTTGTCAAGGCATTGTGCACAATAGCCACACCAAGCCACCGGTGTTTTACCTTGATTATACCTGCAAGGTCATGCCTAGCACACGTGCACTGTACTTGGGCACTCTGACCGTGGCTGACTCATGTTATGATTCATAGAATTTAAAGTCACTTGGTTAACGTTGTGGTCATGGTCAGTGCCACATGCCAACTTTGTCAAGGCATTGTGCACAATAGCCACACCAAGCCACCGGTGTTTTACCTTGATTATACCTGCAAGGTCATGCCTAGCACACGTGCACTGTACTTGGGCACTCTGACCGTGGCTGACTCATGTTATGATTCATAGAATTTAAAGTCACTTGGTTAACGTTGTGGTCATGGTCAGTGCCACATGCCAACTTTGTCAAGGCATTGTGCACAATAGCCACACCAAGCCACCGGTGTTTTACCTTGATTATACCTGCAAGGTCATGCCTAGCACACGTGCACTGTACTTGGGCACTCTGACCGTGGCTGACTCATGTTATGATTCATAGAATTTAAAGTCACTTGGTTAACGTTGTGGTCATGGTCAGTGCCACATGCCAACTTTGTCAAGGCATTGTGCACAATAGCCACACCAAGCCACCGGTGTTTTACCTTGATTATACCTGCAAGGTCATGCCTAGCACACGTGCACTGTACTTGGGCACTCTGACCGTGGCTGACTCATGTTATGATTCATAGAATTTAAAGTCACTTGGTTAACGTTGTGGTCATGGTCAGTGCCACATGCCAACTTTGTCAAGGCATTGTGCACAATAGCCACACCAAGCCACCGGTGTTTTACCTTGATTATACCTGCAAGGTCATGCCTAGCACACGTGCACTGTACTTGGGCACTCTGACCGTGGCTGACTCATGTTATGATTCATAGAATTTAAAGTCACTTGGTTAACGTTGTGGTCATGGTCAGTGCCACATGCCAACTTTGTCAAGGCATTGTGCACAATAGCCACACCAAGCCACCGGTTTTTTACCTTGTTTTTACCAGCAAGGTCATGCATAGTACATGTGCACTGTGATTGGGCACTCTGACCGTGGATGACTCAAAATGATTCATAGAAGTTAAAGTCACTTGGTAAACTTTGTGGTCATGGTCAGTGGCACATGCCAAATTTGTCAATGCATTGCGCACAAAGCCCCCCTGAGCCACCAGTGTTTTACCTTGTTTATACTTGCAATTTTATTCCTAGCACACGTGCACTGTGATTGGGCACTCTGACTGTGGCTGACTTGTATTACAATTTGTAGAAGTTAAAGTCACGTGGATAAGTTTGTGGTCATGGTCAGTGGCACATGCCAGCTTTGTCAAGGCATTGCACACAATATCCACACCAAGCCACTTTGTCTTTATCTTGTTTATACCTGCAAGGTCCTGCCTATTACACGTGCTTTGTGACTGGGCACTCTGACCGTGGCTGACTCATGTTATGATCAATAGAAGTAAATGTCACTTGGATGCATTTGTGGTCATGGTCAGGGGCACGTGCCACCTTTGTCAAGGCATTGCGCACAAAAGCCATGCCAAGCCACCGGGTTTTTACCTTGTTTTTACCAGCAAGGTCATGCATAGTATATGTGCACTGCGACTGGGCACTCTGACCGTGGCTGACTCATGTTATGATCAATAGAAGTAAATGTCACTTGGATGCATTTGTGGTCATGGTCAGGGGCACGTGCCACCTTTGTCAAGGCATTGCGCACAAAAGCCATGCCAAGCCACCGGGTTTTTACCTTGTTTTTACCAGCAAGGTCATGCATAGTATATGTGCACTGCGACTGGGCACTCTGACCGTGGCTGACTCATGTTATGATCAATAGAAGTAAATGTCACTTGGATGCATTTGTGGTCATGGTCAGTGGCACATGCCAACTTTGTCAACGCATGGCGCACAATAGCCACACCAAGCCACCGGTTTTTTTACCTTGTTTATACCTGCAACGTCATGCATAGTACATTTGCACTGTGATTGGGCACTCTGACCATGGCTGACTCGTGTTACGATGCGTAGAAGTTAAAGTCACTTGGATAAACTTGTGGTCATGGTCAGTGGCACAGGCCAAACTGTAAAGGCATTGCGCAAATTAGCCGTGCCAAGCCACCGGTTTCTTACCTTGCTCATACCAACAAGGTCACGCATAATGCATGTGCACTGTGATTGGGCACCCTGACCGTGGCTGATCCGTGTTATGATCAATATAAGTAAAATTCACTTGGAAAATTTGGTGGTCATGGTCAGTTGCACATGCCAACTTTGTCAAAGCATTGTGCACAATAGCAACACCGAGCCATCAGTATTCTACCTGCAAGGTCATGCATAGTATATGTGCACTGCGACTGGGCACTCTGACCGTGGCTTACTCGTGTTACAGCTTGTAGAAGCTAAAAACACTTACTTTACTTTGAGGTCATGGTTAGCTGCACATGCCAACTTTGTCAAGGCATTGAACACAATAGTCACACCAAGCCACCTGGTTTTTACATTGTTTATACCTGCAGGGTCATGCATAGTACACGTGCACTGTAATTGGGCACTCTGACCATGGCTGACTCGTGTTACAATTTGTAGAAGTTAAAGTCACGTGGATAAGTTTGTGGTCGTGGTCAGTGGCACATGCCAACTCTTTCAAGGCACCGCGTACAAGAGCCACACTGAGCTACCAGTGTTTTACAATGTTTATACCTGCAAGTTTATGCCTAGCACACGTGCACTGTGAATGGACACTCTGACTCTGGCTGACTCGTGTGATGATTCATAGAAGTTAAAGTCAGTTGGTAAACTTTGTGGTCATGGTCAGTGGCACATTCCAACTTTGTGAAGGCATTGTGCACAATAGCCGCACTGAGCCACCAGTATTTCACCTTGCTTATACCTGCAAGTTTATGCCTAGCACACGTGCACTGTGACTGGCACTCTGACTGTGGCTGACTCCTGTGATGATTCCTAGAAGTTAAAGTCACTTGGTAATTGTGTTTTACCTTGTTTTTGCCTTGTTTATACCAGCAAGGTCATGCATACTACACGTGCACTGGGATTGGACACTCTGACCATGGCTGACACGTGTTACGATACATAAAAGTTAAAGTCACTTGGATAACTTTGTCGTCATGGTCAGTGGCACATGCCATCTTTGTCAAGGCATTGTGCACAATAGCCACACGGAGCCACCAGTATTATACCTTGTTTATACCTGCAAGGTCATGTCTAGTACACCTGCACTGTGATTGGGCACTCTGACCGTTGCTGACCCGTGTCATGATTCATAGCCGTTTAAGGTACTTGGAGAAATTCGTGGTCATGGTCAGTGGCACATGCCAACGTTTTCAAGGCATTTCCCACAATAGCCATGCCCAGCCACCGGGTTTTAACATTGGTTATACCTGCAAGGTCATGCATACTACACGTGCACTATGATTGGGTACGCTGACGGTGGCTGACTCGTGTCATGATTTTTATCCGTTAAGGTACAGGGATGAATTTGTGGTCATGGTCAGTGGTGCAGGCCAACTTTGTCAAAGCATTGCGCACAATAGCCATGCCAAGCCACCGGGATTTTACCTTGTTCGTACCAGCAAGGTCATGCATAGTACATGTGCACTGTGATTGGGCATTCTGATCGTGGCTGACTCGTGTCATGATACATAGACGTTTAAGGTACCTGGATACATTTGTAGTCATGTTCAGTTGTACATGCCAGCTTTTTCAAGGCATTGCACACAGTATCCAGGCCAAGCCAACGTGTTTTTACCTTTTTTATACCTGCAAGGTCATGCACATTACACGTGCACTGTGATTGGGCACTCTAACCGTGGCTGACTCGAGCCATGATTCGTAGCCGTTTAAGGTACGTGGATGATGACGATGGTGACGATGTGATGACTCATACATTGAAAGTCACTTGGTTCGCTTTGTGGTCATGGTTAGTTGCTCATGCCAACTTTGTCAAGGCATTGCCCACAATAGCCATACCCAGCCACCGGGTTTTTACCTTTTTTATACCAGCAAGGTCATCCAAATTAGAAGTGCATTGTGATTGGGCACTCTGACCGTGGCTGACTCGTGTTACGATGCGTTTAAGTTAAAGTCACCTGGTAAACGTTGTGCTCATGGTCGGTGGCACATGCCAACTTTGTCAAGGCATTGCGCACAATAGCCATACCGCGCCACCAGTGTGTTACCTTGTTTATACCTGCACGTTTATGCCTAGCACACAAACACTGTGATTGGGCACTCTGACCGTGGCTCACTCAGGTGGTGATCAAAATAGTGAAAGTCACTTTGGTCTAGTTGTGGTCATGGTCAGTTTCACATACCAACTTTGTCAAGGCATTGCGCACAAATGCCACACCAAGCCATCGGTTATTTACCTTGTTTATACCAGCAAGGTCATGCATAGTACATGTGCACTGTGGTTGGGCACTCTGACCATGGCCGACTCGTGTGATCATTCATAGAAGTTGAAGTCAATTGGTAAACTTTGTGGTCATGGTCAGTGGCACATGCCATGTTTGTCAAGGCATTGTGCACAATAGCCCTACTGAGCCACCAGTGTTTTACCTTGTTTATACATGGTATTTTATGCCTAGCACACGTGCACTGTGATTGGACACTCTGACCGTGGCTGACTCGTGTTACAATTTGTAGAAGTTAAAGTCACGTGGATAAGTTTGTGGTCATGGTCAGTGGAACAGGCCATCTTTGTCAAGGCATTGCGCACAATAGCCAAACCAAGCCACTAGGTTTTCACCTTGTTTATACCTGCAAGGTCATGCATAGTACATGTGCACTGTAATTTGGCACTCTGACCATGGCTGACTCGTGTTACAATTTGTAGAAGTTAAAGTCACGTGGATAAGTTCGTGGTCATGGTCAGTGGCACGTGCCAACTTTGTCAAGGCATCACACCCAGGTTTGCAACGCCAAGTCAAAGTCGATGCCAAGTCACCAAGTCGAAAGTCGAAAGTCGCCAGTCAATCACCCACGTTGACTTGGCCTTGCCAAGTTGGTGCTTTACATTGCACTGGACATTGTCATTTGGGTTTTTCACTGTGTAAACTTGCCTATCAATAAAATTTCTGCAATTTGAACAAGTACATTTTTCCCCACATTGTTCAAGACATGTCCTACAACTTTCATAACTACACTTCTTTCTGCTATGCATGTTTGGGGAGCACTGCTCAACCCCTTTGGTAGTAATTGCTATCACACGCATTTGAAAGCAAAGAGGTTCATAATATGGAAAGGAGCAGATGCACAACCAACCTCTTGGAAACAATACAATGAGATGAAGCTGGAAAGGAATTGTATCTGCAAACTTACCAAGAGCAACATACTGGAAACAAACTAGGGAAAAACATGAGACACAATCAAAATGGAGGATCACATGAAGGTCACCTAGGGACCTTTACGTCCTCTCTTTGGGCGTTCACTGGCCGCAGCACCAGCTCTTCTCCCTAATCCTGTGGAGGCTCTGACTTTAGTAGTAGAGCCTGCTTCAGAACCAGCGATTGCCCCTGCTGCAGAAGCACCTGCTGCAGAAGCACCCGCTATAGAAGCACCCGCTACAAAAGCAGCTGCTGCAGAAGCACCTGCTGCTGAAGCTCGTGCTGCTGAAGTAGCTGCTGCTGAATCTCTTGCTGCTGAAGCACCTGCTGCTGAAGCTCCTGTTGCTAAAGCACCTGCTGCTGATGCTCCTGTTGTTGAAGTGCCTGTTGCTGTAGTACCCATTGCCAAAGCACCCGCTGCCTCAACATCTTTGCGCTTATGTACTCCTACCCTCTGGACTCTTGACACCTCTTGCCACCCATCTTCGTCTCCCTGCTGCTTGTCCTCCTCGTTGCTATCATTCCCACCCTCTTCATCCATCCCAGCAATCTCTTCATCCTCCGCCTCATCATCCTCTTCATCGCTGTCCAAACCCTCCTTCTCCCCTTCCACTTCCCTTACCTCCTAAACATCGGGATTATCAGGATCTAGGGCATCAGCAATGGTGGGATCCCACACAAAGTCCTCCTCATCCTCGTCCTCCACGTCTCCATCAACCTCGCTGTCAGTGTCCTCAGCCTCATCCTCCATGGCCTTCCTGATGTCAGTGGTCAGCTTCTTCCCCTTCTTCTTCCCATGCATCCTTGTCAACCGGACGTTTCTTCGGACCAGCAGTTGCAGGGTGGAGACCTTGAGGCGGTTGCGCCTGGCTGTCTGGATGAGTTCATGCTTGCTGAAGCAGCGCTCAGTGTCGGAGCTGCTGCAAGGCTGTGCCAACAGCCTCATTGCAAATGCTCTGAGGACGGGAAAGCTCGTCATGTGGCGGGCATGCCATGTGAAGGCTGGCAGCTCACCTGCTATGACTTGCTGCACTGCTTGCGTGGCCCGGTGCACATCCTTCATCTTGCTTGGCTCTTCCTCCAGCATCACCCGGCCATTTTCAAACGCCTCGAGCTCCTT